>ATSW01009280.1:0-10670 GCA_000444245.1 Botryllus schlosseri
CCTGGATTGGCCGATCTGGTTGCAGAGGTAAAGCGATTTTGTTGAGAGGCAGGAAATCGAAAGTTAATTTCGATGCAAATGTTGTTCAGAAACTGGGAGAGGAATGGCCGAAAAAGTTGGATCAGCTCACGAAACTGTGGGATTTGCACAAGGATGATAAATTCATCAACGATGTGGCCAAGATCAAGCAGGTGCGTTTGCGATCAATTCTTGATTGATTTGTCGAAGTGAAGTAGTGAACAGTTTTAATAATGCTTGCAGGTGGCTTTCGCTTATCAGATTTTGTCATTACCTCTACTGTGTTAGGGGTTACGGAAATTTTTCTTCGAAGTAGAAAATAACTTGTGGGATGTGTTTCGATTGATGTAGAGTGGAATCACCATTTATTGGCCACAGAAAATAATTTGAAAATCTCTGGTGTTTGCAGCGCTGGAAAACTGTGCCATGTTGAGTTGATTCTGTTGGCAGCTTGCCAACGGTAGCTTTGTTTTGAATTGTTCGTTTCTGGCTTTTTGAGTGCCAAGTCTTAACCCTTTTCCGCTCGTTACTCGAGTGTAATATTACAATACTACTACTTACGNTACTGCCCGGTTTGTGTCATTGATTGCTTNATGNNTTGCAAACCTCNTTCTCGAATTTGCTGCACAGGAAAACAAGTTGAAGCTGGCGAACTANATCGAAAAGGAATGGGGTATGAAAATAAACCCGCAATCCATGTTTGATATTCAGGTCAGCAGNGCATCTAAATCTTCCTGGCATTAAGAATGATTTCNNNATTTNGCGTNATCTCTCNCAGGTGAAAAGGATTCACGAATACAAACGTCAGCTNATGAACGCTCTCCATNTCATAGTGATGTATAACAGAATCAAAGCCAACCCCAACGGCGATTTTGTTCCAAGAACTATCATGATCGGTGGAAAGGTAATNNAGNGAATGAANAGGGACTCTTGGAANGNGGCATCTCAGNNACCCTGTNCTTTGCTATTTGAANAGGCTGCTCCCGGATATCACACNGCGAAAATGATCATCAAGCTCATCACNAGCATTGGCGACAAAGTGAANAACGATCCNATCGTNGGAGACTTGTTGAAAGTTGTGTTTTTGGAGAATTACAGGTTTGTTTGGTGCCGGAAGTCCTTCGGGTTTTGTGCTCAACCCTATTATTTGCCAGAGTTTCNCTCGCCGAAAAGGTGATNCCGGCGGCGGACTTGTCTGAGCAGATATCTACNGCNGGCACGGAAGCCTCTGGTACCGGAAACATGAAATTTATGGTGGGTTATTGGATGCGTGTCTGGTATTNTTTCTTCCGATTTTGCTACTGCTGGCAAAGTAAAATATTCTNACCAATATGTACGACATTTGACTGCTTTCACTCAAGCGTTTTACCTTTTTTGTTTNNTGNCAGNGTTTGTACTGCTTTATATCTACGTCNGTCATTATTNATCTAGTTTGGGTGCGGTGATTTGTGTACTTTTATTNCTAATTGAGTATTAATTGTAATGATACAAATCGAGCAGCNAAAGATNATATTCGAGAGTNCTGGAATTGCTGCATACCAGGGCTGTAACGAAGTCGCAAGGTTCCGAGTCNCAAGTCGATCACTTTNATNGTCAAGTTNAGTCATTTTCTATTCACNATCGAGTCAATTCCGTGTGTAGAGGCCCGAGTCTGAGTCATTGTGTTTTGACNCGAGTCTGAGACCAAGTCACTATGTTCACTGTTCAGTTTTCNGTTCAATCNGGTTCAACTGACTTTTTCAACTCTGCTCGAGTGATATGGAATGGNTCGTATTTTAAATATAGTAATTTTCCTCAGTCTGTCAACCTGGCATTCCGCAGGGCAATTTTGAGACTTCATTGTGTAACAGATGAATGGAGCTCTCACCATTGGAACTTTNGACGGCGCCAANGTCGAGATGGCTGAAGAATTAGAAAAACTCGCTAAAGGTCCTGAGCCGGAAAACATCTTCATTTTCGGAATGCAAGTTCATGANGTCAACGAGTTGGATAGGTATTTGAATGAATTTCAAGCGATTTTCNAAACNCCTGGTNAAACCAAACTTCTATCTCGAGCAGCAAGGGTTACAATCCGCGAGAGTACTACGAAAAGTCTCCNGAATTGAAGATGGCGATCGATCAGATCTCGGGCGGGTTTTTCTCTCCCGAGCAGCCGGCGATGTTCAAAGACTTGATGGACCATTTGCTGAACCACGACAGATTCAAGCTGATGGCGGATTTCGACGCTTACGTGCAATGCCAAGATAAAGTCAACGCCGTGTACAAGGTAGGATGAGTTTCCTGAATNTCTTGGTTTCTGTTTGTGTGATGCAAGAAGCGAACTGACNNGCNAACTTCAACCGGGCNAACTCCATTATAATTTAGCANGTGCTGTAATGCATACCCTCTCAATTGTCCAATACNTACACATGTTATTCTTCTTGNAATTCTGAATTCTCACANCCAAGTTCGTAGAGGGCCTCAAACTNGATCACTGATCAAGTCACGTAGTCGCGTAATCGACCAAGATGACGTCATAAAGTNCAACTGAAATATTGAATGGGGTGGTATTCAAGCNTTGGTATNACAATCGCGCTCTTTATAGGGGGTCCTTATGCTTATCAACTATCAAGTCTCGTCACTGATTCATTGTGGCGTCAGCACAGATGACGTTGCNATGTTGAAGTCAAATATGATATCCATTGATGGGTGGCATTGGTTTCTTTGCACTACTCTGAGATCTTTTGCAAACGAAACGGGAGGAATTCGTGGTCAGCGTTAAGGACCATGTTGTTTTTGCATTATCGTTATCGTAACTCAAACAGTAGAATTCTAGGTTGCGTTATTTACCTTGTGCAACTCCCCACTTGAGGATATTGAATTTATTGTGATATTTCTCTTGCAGGATCCGAAAGAATGGACCAGCCGCTGTATCTGTAACATCGCGGCGTCCGGAAAGTTCTCCAGCGACCGAACCATTTCCGAATACGCCAGAGAGATTTGGGGTATCGAACCACGTCCAGATTCCAAAATCCCGGCCCCTCACGAAGCCCTGGTACGTTCCGATCAGGCCGCGTTTGAGGATTATTGATTCGATCTTCGGTTGCAGACATGCTCGTTCTGTTTGGGGCGTTTTGGTTGTGTACGTTCATACAATGCACATTTCGCTTAATATATATATTGAATGCAGTAAATTTTGTCACTGCCGGCGCGCTCGCTTGTGTCTGCTGTTAAAATAAATGGATCACTTTGTCTGGGATCATGCACGGAATGGGCTGTTCGGTTTTATTTTGTGCAGGCATGGGGTGGAATGCCGAGTTACCGCAATTAAATGCATGGTCAAACCACGATTGTCGAGCTAAAATTTGACATCCTCAGTTCGTTGGCGCAGTGTGCTCTTGATAGCAAATTGCAGTGAAATGATGAGTAAGAGTGTAAAAATAGACAGGCCGCTAGCGACTCCTACTATTGGCGAAGTCTATGAAGTGGGGATAATAATGGCAAGCTCCTAAGCAGTTGGCCATTACACGGATCTGTTGCGATTGCGACAAGCCTTAAAGACGGTTGCATTTTATTATACGTAACCCAGTAGCCGTTCGACAAGATTTGAAGTCTTGCTGACACCACGAGTTGAAATACATAACAAGTGTACAAAATGAACTGGAATTATTAGTTACCTACCCCTAGGGTTACCATATTTTGGAATCGGGGAAAGGAGGACACTATTTCAAAGTCTTCAAACTTATAATGCTGGAGTAAAATCCGGAAAAAGGTAAATTTTACACGACATTGCGGTTGGTTGACTAGAAAATGGTCAACTTTCCGGCTCAACTCCAGAAATGCAGTCTTTCTTACACATATTACGTTGGTTGACTAAAAAAAAGGTCACTTTGTTTGAACCACGAATATCCTATTTAGCATCATTTATGCCCATTTTCACTCTATTCTAACCACTATCTTAGCTCTAAAGCAGCGGTCCTCAACCGGATCACGAAGTATTTTCAAGGGGTCCGCGAAGACTCTAAACTTGCAAAATGATTAATTGACAGGTACTAGTACAAGGCAGTTTCGCTTCATTACTGCTACAATTTTATGACTCATATCAACAGATTGACCGGCTGAGATGGAATATCTNATATCAACAGATTGACCGGCTGAGATGGAATATCTTATTGTGCAAAGTCATTTTAATTGTCAATAGCCTACTGATAATAAAACATTGCCGTTTAGAGATGCTTTGTGGGGTTTTTTGGAAAAAATAAAAAATAAAGTTGGAATAATAAGGTCAATCAGCGTGGCTTCAAAATCCATTTTTCCGGTGACATACGTAACCACTATTCCAGAACAACTTCAAGATGAGCTGCTGGATGAAAATGAAATTATTTATCGATCGGTCATGTGTACACTGTACAATCCCCGCCAGACCATCGAATTGACATTCTAAGTAGTGTCCCAGTTTTCCCAGCTACATGCTCAGCACGCCGGAATCGCGCGGTAATGGTGATTCCGACTCTCAGCCTCTTGATTAAATTTAATTCCATTTATGCTAAAACCAAATTGGACATGCCATCGTAGCAGTCAGCACTAGCCATCAGCCACTCTGACTAAAACTTGCAGCACAGCGCCAATACTTTCCAATCACCTTCTGGTCTAGAGCTCAAAAGTAAATACACTGATTCAGTTGAATCTATTTTGTTATATAATTTATTGTTTCTATCCTACATAGATGAAATATTAATATTGCTTCTATCCTATATAAATGAAATTAGCGGCAGATGAGGTCTGCCGCACCACACAAGGGCACAAAATGAATTCAGGAACACATACAATTGCATATGATAAGTGCAAGGGAAAGAACTACCGCACTAGAACGTCACTGTAACAAGCCGGCTCATTCGCGATCCGACACAGGTCGCGAATACATAATCACGACCCTTCTCAAAAGCCTGCATCGACACTGGTGATTCCCCGTCAATCCAAGTTTCAACCCCCTTTTCCTTGTACTTGAATCGAAGATTCGGGTAACCACATTCGACAAATACCTTTTCATCTGTTAATTTCATGCCCGGTGGCGGAATTCGGAAACTCACCCCCATCTCGTCAAGCCTACGAAGCTCTTTAAAACCAAGGGTGTTGGCAAAATCGCACCAGTCCCTATCCAAACCTACGCTGTTGGTAGATTCTTCCCATTTGGACGCGTGCCAAGCTCTCTCGGCGATAGCCAACAGCCTCGGAAAGAGCATGTATTCCAATTTGCTCTCGCTTCTGATCAATTCTCCCCAAACGTGAGACTGAATCCCCAAAATGGAGGACTTTCTTTCGAGCTTTGCATGTTCGATCTTCGAGAAATCACGGCTCTGACAGGCGTACATGTCATAAGGCTTCATGCCGAAGACAGTTTTTGTGTCCATCATTCTGACGCACCACGTTAACCCGCATTCTTCCGGATCAGGCTCATACGGATGATCAAAGTATGTGTGTGTCGCAGACGACACCACAACTTGATAACCTGAATTTGCTAAAATATTAGGATTGTGACGCTCGTCTCTTCTGGATATTCTCCAAGCGTGAACAAGTCTCGGCACATCACACTTTTGCTTTTGGGCTGGGTCCCATATCCCGTCGTTCCAAACGGCGAGTTGCAGTTTCTTTTCACGGCATATCTCCTCCACGTAACCGGTGAAATATTCTTGCAATGTTGCGGTTTTCATTTTCGAGATGCCATCATCTTCATCATTTTCGACTTCGGAAAATACATGTACATCAAGTTTTGAATCTTCGAGAAAATCGTTACATGCTGGTGACCCATCCCATGCGCCGACTGGCACTTCGTCTCCGCCTACATGAAATATCTTCAAAGGCTGTATAGGCTCGTGTAGGTCTATCAAAGTCTGGACGATCTTGGCGGCAAAATTTTTCGTACCTTCAACACACGGATTCATTGTGTTATTTGAAAATTTTTGATCGGAAGAATACATCGACTTATCGTCCAAATCGAGCAGCAAATACTGTTCCGCCGATTCTTTGTCGCCTTTCGACATGAAGTATTTGTATCTCGCCGACATGGCGACTACAGCAGCGTAACTATGCCCGGGCATGTCCACCTCTGGAATGACTTGGATGTGATGGTCGGCAGCGCATTGTAAGATGTTACGATAATCCTCGACGGTGTAGTATTGATTTACGGAAGAATTGTGGTACGGTCCAGACCCTAACGTGGGTTTGACTGCATACCCATCACATGAAAGGTCATGATCTCGTTTGGCGCCTACGTCCGTTAACTCAGGCAGGTCTTTAATTTCGAGGCGCCAACCTTCGTCGTCTGTGAGATGGAAATGTAATTTGTTCATCTTGTAAGCTGCCATTACGCGAATAAGTTTCATGATTTCTTCAGGTTTAACAAAATTCCTGGAGACGTCAATGTGAAATCCGCGATATTGAAACCGAGGTGCGTCGACCACAGTCCCGACTGGAACAGTTTTGACGTCACTTTTGTCGCTATCTTCAAGCATCGATATCATACTTTGTACTGCGTAAAACATTCCGGCTGGTGACAAACTGCTCAAAGTTATACTCTGTCCGTTGGGATTGATGACTATCTTGTAACTTTCATTGCTGGAGTAGACATTAGAAATCTCTTCCGATCGGAATTCAATGATTCCCGTATCTTCGCAGGTAGGATTATTTGACACTATGTCCAAGTTAAGATATTTCGACAGCATGACCGCTTCATTTTCAAATGAAGAATTTGCGTTGAGCACAACCCACCGTTTTTCTGACAGACTTATTTTTGTCTTCGCATCCAGTTTTGCTTCCAACGGAGTGGGGAGTATTGGAATTGGTGCTTTTCCAAGATTTTCAATCACGCATCGGTCATATCTTTGTTCTGAAGAGAACGGATTGGATGGGTCTGTTTTGCTCTTTTTCCATTTTGCTTGATCGTCAAAATCAGCTACAAACGACAGCGATTCATCCGCAGTAGATGCGATTATCGCTGGCTTCAAACCGGGCTTGGCCACGTACCAATTTGGAAAGATTTTCGATCTTGATATCGTAGGTTCGTCAGTTATGAAATGTATTACCAGCTTCCGCCCGGGGAGTATTTTCTCAAATTTTCCGGTGGGGGTCAACTTGAAAAGTCCGCCCACCACATGCTCTACCAATATTTCAAGATTGGCGGTCTCAATTTGGCATAAATTGTACATGTAGATGGACCAGCCATCCTCGGGTATTGCTTTGTCTCCATCGTTCGAGAAAGTAATCTCTATTTGGCGCGGTTGCGTGAAATTCGATAGCACTTCGTACTTCACTTTGACGCTTTTCGCGATGTAGTCCAAAAGATCTTGACCAGAGATCATATTGTTATCAGTATTTTTAGTTTATCAATCTCTGTTCAGTTTGCAATATACCGGTATATATTATTGATTACTAACTTACGTGCCCACCGAGAGTTGTGTATCCATCCGTAAGGTTGGTAATCTATATATACAATACACATGAGGATTACGGTAGGTCTAGGTTAGTTATCTATATTGAAACAACTTTAACTATAGAGGATGTAGGATGTAGGATGTACATCCTCTATACTTTAACGTCACTCATAAGGGGAAGCACCGAACAGTTCATTTCCGTTTCGCACTGAGCGTCCTCTAGCGACAATTTGATCACGACCTGACGCTCTCAGTTCACAATGGTTCACAGGGGTGTCCGGTCAATACCGAGAATGCTATTACCAAGAAGAACAATACCGAGAATGGACATTACCGAGAACGGACAATGCCGAGAATAGACATTACCGAGAATGGACACCACCGAGAATGGACATTACCGAGAATGCAATATATGCAATGCAGGCATGTTATGCATAAGCACAGGTCGCGTGAGTGCATCACGGCGTTGCCACATTCGGTATCGATTCTCAGGTATAAATTTCTCGACAACGTCCGTTACATTAGGCTAGATTCTTGGCATTGGCCATTCTCGGTAATGTCCATTCTCGGTAATGTCTATTCTCGGTAATGTCCGTTCTTGGTAATGTCCATTCTCGGTAATAGCTTTCTCGGTAATGTCCATCTCGGTAATAGTATGGAACCCACACAGGGACCGCGAAGGGCGAAGCACGTTTCTTAGCATTCAAACGACTAAAAAACACTAATCTTTGGAATATAAAAAATTTCGGGCACCTTATAATTTTTGAACCAAACTTGATAGGGGCACGACATTATATCGTTAATCAACATAAAGTAGAGTATTTTGGTGCAGAATTAGTTGATTTTAAATTTTTGTCGCGCTTTGCGCGCTATAGTGTCACCATATCGATCTCGCCTTCCGACACATGCCACCTTTTTGTCACCTTTCCTTTTATATTATCAGCTCTTACTTTTCATTCAGTGTGCATGCCTCCTTTTTTACATAACCTAGGCCAGATCACTGGCGTAGCCGGGGAGGGGCGAAAGGGGTGATCGCTCCTCCCAAATTTTTGGAAAACCTTCGTAAAATCAATAACTATTAGGCTACAGTATTTTTGGGCAGATGAATGTAACGTAAAAATTTTCTTCGCCATTTAGTGTCTATACATGTCTTGATTTTATTATCGGTATCCCGAAAGATAAATTCTTCCACAAATAGGCTACCCATAGTTGAATTTTGCTGCATTCTCGATTATGAGAATACAACAGTGCCACAAATACGCTATCTATAGAGCAGACCGCGAGGTCGTTGAGTTGATTGAGTCTGGGAGTGTCAGTTCAGTATGGGGTTGGGGACTGTTAGTTCCGGCACTTTTCGTTCTGGGACACACGAAGACGTATGGAGTAGCCTAGGCGACACGCGACTCCGCAAAGTGCGCTCCCGAAATGATTGACTGCCATAAAACCGGCGCATGTATTCCGAAACCTTCGATATAGATTTTCGGGTGCTTAAATGGCTGTCGCCTGATGATCCTGTCCCTGCAATCAAACCCCTTCGACTAATATAAAATCGCAATAGTCTGATCAAAGGAGTTTTTTTAAATTTGGTTTTGTATGTATCAGCGATTCCAATCTTTCAAGTAGCGTCAATCTTTAACTGAGGTTACTAAATAACCGTGCTTTAACGAAGTAATTAAGAATGGACACCACTTGCTCATATACACCCACCAATATTATTGATCAAATTCTTTCATTTATTCAAAAATATTTACGCTCGGCGCGACTGTAGCTCCGAAATTCACACTGATTGTTCAGCACTTAGTGTCAGCGATTTGGGCTCGTCCGTGAAACGATCGCCTAATACGAGCTATAGTTGGCAACTGGAAGCTTCCATAGGGTATTGTGTGTGTGTGTGTGTGTGTGTGTGTGCGTGTGTGCGTCTAAGAATCGTATGTATAAAAGGGTAGTGTATAAAAAGAGCCATCCGACAGTCGACGAGCATGTCCACATTCAAGTCGAAATACAAGCAATTACTATTAAATAAATACAGTCCATCCTCAAGATTACCGGACCACGACTGACCTATCGATCTCGCTTCCCATGACATGCCGCCCTATTCTTGTCGCTTTCTTTTTCTATACTGTCTTCTTTACTTTCATTCAGTGTGCATGCCTCCTCTTTACATCGCCTAGGCCAAGGTGGGTGTCTGATTCCATAGACTAATCCAAGTCGCTTCGACATCTTCCTGTCTATTCATTGTATCGCATTTTTTGTGGTGTATTAAACTGATAAAATTGCTAATAAACCAATGATGATGATAGCGATGAAAATGGGTAATTGAAGTATGTACGGTTTTACCAGGTGTTCAGCTACCTAAACTCATTAAAAATTTGCCCTCCCCCTCTTCACAAATTTTTCTTTCTGGCTTCGTGGGTACGACCCTGCGTGTGAGCGATCTTTTGAATGGTGACAGCATTCTCCGCAAGTCATGAAGTAACAGCAATAAACAGGGTTGTAACCAAGTCACAAGGCTCCGAGTCACAAGTCAATCTCACTTTTATCTTTTTGACTCGAGTCAAGTCGAGTCATTTTCAATTCCCACCGAGTCAAGTCCGAGTCCAAGTCAGCGAACAGAGGATCGAGTCCGAGTCATGGTATTATGACTCGATTCCGAGTCCAAGTCATTGTGTTCACTGCTCAGTTTCCAGTTAAAGTCTTCCTAAACCCACTTTTTTAACTCTGTTTGGTGGTATTGAATGGTTCGCATTTATAAAATATCAATTTTCCTCACTTTTAGCAGTTTCTGGTCGCTTTCAAGCACCAGTACCAACAAACGAAATCCCAATAGTGTGTTGGCTTCGAAATTACAATGAAATCTCATCGGTCTTCGCCGTCTGAATCTCGAGTCAATGACTTGCTTCGAGTCATGCGCAATGACTCGAGTCCAAGTCGAGTCAATACACAGATTGACTCGAGTCGAGTCATTTCCGTATTTTGAGAAAATGACTCGAGTCGAGTCATCCGAACATCGAGTCATGACTCGAGTCATTACAACCCTGGCAATAAATGAAAACTGTCCCGCTCGGCCCCCACCCTCTAGAAATTGATAAATAGTCTTGCCGTGTGGTGCGAACATATAGTTCAAGATGTATAATTAAGTGCCCCCCGAATGTTCGATGACACCACTTATATCAGCCCTACCAGTGAATATGATAATTAAAACATTTTCAATATGCAAGTAACAATATAAGGAACCAATTTCAT
>ATSW01009282.1:0-14419 GCA_000444245.1 Botryllus schlosseri
AATTACCTCGCGGGCCACTCAAAACCTTCTCGCGGGCCACGGGTTGGCCGGCCCTGCTGTAAACCCTTCGCATAACTTATTGAGCGTCACGCAGATGCGACGAAAGAAAAACGTAAAATAAAGTATCGATGATCAGAAAGGGCAGTGGAAACGATGCTGCTACTGCAGAGTTGACCATCCGCATCAAAACTCTAGTTATGAATATGCTCAGTTAAACGATGCGTGCAGCAGACCTGAACACCATCCTTGACACACTACAGTGCCAGGAAAGCACCGCAAACACCGACAACGGAATGGATCTGGAAACAGAGTGAAAATAAGGCAATGGAGATTACAGATACTTCGGCAAAACAAAGAAATGTCAATCTCGGCCGCGCGAATTTATCCAGGATTTGTCCCGCTGTCAATGGGCATATTGTACCTAGCATCAATCCACTACTGATCATCACGCCTACAAATGCATCGTCCAATGTTGGGAATTCATTCAACATCAAGGAGGATATCAGAATAGAACCCAGGAGTCTCTCAAACATCGTAAAACTATACACCCTTGCGATTATAAGGAATGGAGAATAACTTAGTAGATACTTGATCTCACCCAGTTCTCTTTTCAAGTTGAACGATGACCGCGAGTCGGCTTATAGAATAGGGTCAAGTTCATTAAAACTTGATTTGCTATCGTCTAATCGTACGATGTCACACGCCACAGGCGGCCATTCGGATAGATAAAACATCGACACTATGGTGCACGCAAATGAAACGAAGCTAATGGAGCCGTACACAGAGCAATATGCAACTTGAAATTGATTGTCGAAGATGTAGTTTCGTTGTGAGTCTCCTTAATTCGATGAAGTTGCTCTTTATCGTACGACACTCCCATTGCTCTTGTTGCGATCATGTTCCCAATCAACTGAGACGGTTTTCTTGATACCCATGGATAAGCGATTGCTTTGCCCCTTTCGTACCACTGAGGAACATACCAGCTATCACAAATCGAAATATTCTTAGTGCAACGCCAATTGAGATGACAAAAGTTGCAATGGTATTCACAGCTGCTCCCAAAACCGCTAGATTTCGAAATGTCATCAGCTCCCCAAATATGCTGATCGCGATCACACTGAACGCCCTGTCAATCAGATTAATCGTCACTTGTAAGTCCACCATGGTCGGCTCCATGTGAAAGTAGAATGAAGTCAAATCGTTGATGAACGAGAAGAAGATGTAACTGAACACATTCAAGAATAACAGGAAACTCACTACAAGCAGGACTTTCCATCGTTTCCTAACTATATAGTAACACTTTCCTCGCGAAATGAATTTTGAATCCAGCGACAGCACTAGCTCAATAGATTGCAGTTCATCTGCCCGGTCTGCCATATTTCGCATTTTGTGAAACACACAAATTTTATTTAAGGTTTGGCCAACAGCGGTATCCGGCAGACCTTGTCAGAAAGCTACTGCACGGCGCACGATCATCAACTTCCTTCTTATATATATCCTGCTTTAAGAAAGACAGACCAGTTCCGGATTTGCATCCTCCGACCATCAATCAGATATTCGAGTAAGATACATTCGACGGCGTGAAATAAAGCACAAAAATTTCTTATTGATTGCGCACATGTGCAAGCACCCCATCTCCTGGTCATATGGTCTGTCTCAGGGTCGTAGTGATGATAGTATGTAGCAGTGTTCGGGAAACTTTCTCGTCCGAAGAGCCATATTGGCCCAATATATTCAATTGTAACCCCCAAAGAGCCATACATGTCAATCAACTGTCACGTCACAATTGATCATCCGTGACGTATTGGTAGCACTAATATAAGGGATTCGTATAGCGTGCGCCATATTTTTCTGCCCGCATGGGTACGTGGAGCCAAACATTGTCTCTACAGCTGTACATACCCTTCAACAGTTATTGGTACCTTCCATCGATTTTCATGAATGACTAGACTTTTAACATTTTTATTCCCAAAATCACGGAATTTATATATTTATTGTTCGAAAATAAACCGCGAAAGGAGAGGTAAGGCTTAGATGAGGCATAGACAGGCCAAGCGTCACCTGCGACAGCGCAACTTATCTTAAATAGCTTCGAATTTATAATCACCAATGTTATTCAAATGTAATTTGCCTGCTAATTATGAAAATCTAGGTATTGATCGACTGATAAAATATTAGGCGTAACGTAATATTGCGTTATATTCCTGCATTTTTACAGTGGTGGAAGAAAGCTACTAACCAATCAAGAAAATGGATAGCTATGGCGTTGTTTGTAATTATAACTTGTAATTGTGACTGTTACTTCCAAGGCATTTTATTTCTCGGCGTAGATCAGGCAGACAATTTGTATTTGAAAACTGCATTGCCCTACAAGTGTCGCCATGTCTGCTATTCTGTTTCGTCAATTAAGGTATCGTGCAATCCAAGATTTCTAGGCGCGCGATGGTTGGTAGATCGAATTCGCGAGTGATGTTAGTCGCCCGTGCGACAGCAATTTAAATTTGGTGATTTGAAAAGAGGTCGGTACGATCCCCTAACCCTGGACACCCCAATGTCTTGACCTCTCAAAGACATGTTTATGCCGCCACGAGAATAATTATTTTCGCCGTGATGAAAATTTACTAACAAGTTGCTGCAATATTGATAAATCGAGTACAAAATTAAAAATTTCTCAAAGAGCCATACCTGATACCCAAAAGAGCCATATATGGCTCNCGAGCCATGGGTTCCAGACTACTGGTATATAGTAATGCTGATCGGTGAATCGACTAGGCTCGACCTAGGTCACTTTATGAATTGACTTGGCAGTCGGCATCGACTCGAATCACTGCAAATGACTCCGAAAGGTCATAACATGAGACTTTATATATGACTTTATTCAACTCATAATTCTGAGAACCATTCTCTGGCGTCTCAAATATTCTGTCATGTTTTTTCTGACGCTGATATATAGGTGTGTGATAATCCCATCATTGTTGCGCCATAATCCAAGTTCCCGGGATACGCAGAGCATGCTAAGCAGTTTAGCACAAGTTCGTGCACACATGACCATTATGCGCTGTGCATGCGCATGCAACGCAATGTTGCTTGCAGTTTGGTTAATTTAAATCGCGGTCTCCAGAAAAACGAACGTGATGTGATTTGTTAAATTCTCCTACTAATTTGTAATGAATATAATCAGCGCGTTATCAAAGAGAAAATAATAATAAGATGATAAACTCGACATCATAAACTAACGATGTAGTGACACACTCGTGCGCGGTAATATCTGAGTCGCTGATGTAAACGTTGCCTTCGTAGGGGTGCTACTAATGTGAAGCTGCGATATCGAAGCTCGCTGATCACCCATTACTCCTCATTTTTAGCATGGAACCCCAGAAAGTTATGGAATCAAAACGTAAATTACAACTATGACTTCTTCTAATCATCGTCTCTGTCATTTGAATACTAAATAATCGGACAATTTTCATTTATGTTCAACCAACCACTGTGCTATCAACCACGTTCGAATTTGACGAGAGCAACCCGAAACACTAGTTTGATCAACTTCATGTATATGGCGGTTTCCAACAACGCCTACGAAATGTTATAAGAGTGCGTTCTAATAACGTAATTTATTACGTCGACCTTCATTATTTCCAGTAATAGGCAAACTAGTCGGACTAGCGACTATAGGCCGTTAGCGCCGTCAATTGGCATCCGCATGAGCTATCTACTTCCCAAAATCAAGTTATTTATGAGGTCATTTGGTATGGAAGTGTAAACGACTTGGAATGAAACCCAGATCTAAAATGATTTGACACAAGAACTTATAAAGGCTGATTAAATACATTTGTGCGAGCTGAACTGGATTTTAAATGTTTGACGAAATATAGGAGATCGTTGTTTTAGTCGCTGAGACTAGGAATTTAAAGTTCTTCGGACATTACCGACATCCAATAGGTATTAAGCAAGGTTATAGATGCAATGGAGCCGATCAACAAAGGAGTTGAGGTCACATGTCCGACCAGCTCGATGTCCAAACCATAAAAATAGATTCCTCATGATTAAGTATGCAGAGTTCATGACCACATATTTCAGAAATAACAAGATTACAGCAGCGCCAGGTCCGAAGCGAATTCATGTTATAATACCAGAATAATCAAAATCAATATGTTACTCGCTACACTCTGGTGGGCCGCGGTAGAGTTATTATACGTTGACCTGTCAGTGGAGACAAATAGGTTTGGAACCGCTAATGTAAGGTATCTATAGGCGGTGCACATACTATGTAAAATAGGCCTTTCGTTGGCCGCAGTTTGAGAGATATAGATGCAAAGGCTTGAAGATTAGCAATCAAACCATTACGTGCATCTTACCTCCAGGAATCAGTTATCTGTACATGTATTCTCCCATTCACAATAGACACAATACAACTTTTATGCAAAATTTCGTGATTTTCGTAGAACGATGTTTAAGTGCTCCCAATGTGCCCCTGATGTAGAAGCTTACGCCAATGCATGTAAATGTCTCTATCAAACGCAATGTCTGTTTGGTTCGTATTTCTCTCTTTTTCATCATCAAGTGCGAAATAAATAGACCTCATACTAAATGTGATACTTTTAATATCGCCAAGGTAATATGACAAAAAAATGACCCACATATGATTGGTGACTGCCGTTTTGTATATTGACTTAGACTTGACCTTGACTCGATGAACAATAAATGAAAACTCAAGTCAAACGCCTAAATCAGTGAATCACTTGCGACTCGGAACAATAACCAAAGGGTTGTCATTGTTTTATACATGAACAATGTGTAAACAATTTACAAGTACAATCAAGTCCTATATCGAGCACTTCAAAATAACATATTGTTTTCAAGAAAAAACATTAGATTTACAGAATTTGCCACGAGAATACACACTAACACTAGTCCATGTTGAAATCCAGTGAATCTACTGTAAAAACACTAGTTTTGGCAACACTGTGTTTAACGATCTTCACTTGTTGGAATTAATGCCCGGATTTATTGGGGAGCATAGCGACTATGGTTGCAAAGCCGTGTTGTCATGGCGAATTGTAACCATGTACTTTAGATAGCTATAGCTAGGTTACTTATCTATAAATGTACCTTACAAACAAGTACATCGCTTTCGTGCTCGCGTGTGCAGGTGCACTGTGCAATTACGCGCGAGTGTTTACGCACGTGATTTGTCACGCCCGCAACAATATTGCGCAATTATTCCAGGCGTTGCGAAACGAAACAAGGAAATCATCGACATGTAATGAATACTTTGTGTTAATACGTAAGTTTCATATTGCCGATAGCCTTCCTATTGTCATATAACTTATTCCGAAACATCTCAGTTCCAAGGTTGTTTTCTACGCAATTCATAGGAACCAGATATACCACATAGTCGTCGCAGTGACTTACTTGATTTGTAAGAGGGAATTGTATTCCACGATGCGACTCTTTTCCTGTGAGACATCATTCTCGACGGTATAATACCACTACATTGTCTCAGATTCCGAGTTTTAATGCCATGTGGTAATCGCTGCATCAATTGTTTTCGGAGTAATATTGTAATTATCAGTGTGATTCATAAGGACGCTTCGGGCGTATCCGAGGATGTACATCAAAAATCGAAAAAGCTCTGTCGTTCACCATATTCTCGACACCACCTCTACTCAACCTATGCCATTACATTAATGTTTGCTGGCTGTCGGGTTTCGATTGCTAGGCATTGCAAACGGCGGTATTCTTGGAGATATTTCCCAATGTCATGCAGTTAACAATTTATTCTCTATTGCAAGTTGTTTAGGTGAGATATTGCGGGTTCGCTGTCTCAACGAATTTTTATTCGTTCTAACTTTTCGTACAACTGTACGTTTAACAATCAATGATTTGAGACGAGATATGCCTGCAGCTGAGGAATCCGGAACAATAAATGCTTCCTGTTGGTGTAATGTATTCGTATAAAAGTTATTATAAGTGGAAATAGTGAAAGCATAACAATTTGAAACAAAATTTTGAGACACCTTGAAATCGAAAGTAGGCCTAGCACCATGACCGTACGTTTAGTATCTCCTGCCTCTTTCCATAGTTGCAACCAGAGGTGGTCAGTAACGAAGTACTTCTACTTTTTCGAAGTACTCAAGTAGTTTTCCTCTATTTCTGGTACTTACTCAAGTATATATATTTTCCGCTACTACTTCTACTTCGGAATATTTTGTGAACTACTTACTTACTTCTCGCTACTTTCAGTTTGTCAAGTAGAAGTAGTTTAATCCCTCCAGTAAGAAAGATAGTCTAAGGAATTTCGGGGCTGTTTTCACGTAGTAACAACATTTAATTTTCATAAAAGTCATGTAATACACTGAATTTTCGTTGCGCTCCACGTACAGTAGATATGGAGTGGATAATATGTTTTAACGAAAGTATCGCTGAATATAATTTAGATACCGGGCTGCGTGGTTCCGTTGACACCGCATTGCTGCCTATACCAAATATTTCATCACAGTATAAGCAGGGCCGTAATAGCACTTCGTCAGGCCCCCCCCAAAAAACGTTGGTCTTGGGCTCCCACAGGGTGATAAACCTAACTTCTGGGGGGTTTCGCCCCCCAGACCCCCCAAGGCTCTACGCTGTTTACCGCTACCTGACAACTACATTGGGTGTCCGTTTAGTGCGTCAGCTTTACTCGGCTGACCGCGCGAAGCGCGAAGAAATTTCTATAATTCATGAATGAATCGGTCAATATGATCGGGAATTCCATATATATTGCTATTAATTTTTACCCTCTCTCTGCTCACGTAATCTGATTTACCGGTAGAGCTGAGTGAGGTGTGTTTGAAAAGGTAGGAACTAGGGTTCTGGTTTAAATCATTTTGCCCTTGATTAATATCGATTTTAATCAATTAAATAATTCAAATCCAGATTTTTTTGATTTTTATGTTTTTTTACTCATAATAACAACAACACGAACAAAAGAAAATGGGANGAATGACGACCATGTCAATCAAGGTGATGAAGAATAACGCTTAAAAACTGAATTTTCATCCAGCTAGCCGAAAACGTTCAACCTATGTGGTAATGATAGCTGAAAACCTATGTGATAATGATGGGTCGCCCGAATCATTACTGATCGGTTCTAGTAGCGAGGAAAATGTTGAGTCAAATCGGGACCATCCATAATAGCTGTATCTTCATCTTGATCGATGGAGTGGTTTCGGCCAGAAAACTGGATCAGAGGTGAGGGATTTTTTCAAATTCGATAGAGACTCCCGATTGCGCTTCGTTTGCTGTATCTCAGCAGTGCCTCGGAAATAGCAGCAACATGTCCCAGACAATTAACCAGTATCCACAGCAAAACGCTAACATATTGATTGACTATCGCTCTTTGCTCTTTTCCCGCCTGTCTGTCAAATAGCTGAACTATACCAGTGCCGGTGACGAGATGTTATATACGGTTTATATAAAATGCACATGATTGTCCGATAATAAACCACATTCACGCATCTCGTCCGAAAATTTGAAAAAACCAAAGTAATCAATAAAATCAAAATGGTAAAATTAAAATAAAAAATCAACGAAAAAAACGTGATTTAAATCACACTGCCTGATTTAAACCAGAACCCTAGTAGGAACCCTCAATAATAGTTAAACATCTCCGGGTGTATACCCGTTGACAGGAACGAAACAGCACTTCGTCAGGCCCCCAAAAAAACTTGAGTCATGGGCTTCCATTAGGTGATAAACCGTCCCCCATCACGTTGTTCACTTTTACCACGAAGTTATAGTGGTACCGTTTCGTGAGCCAGCGCCATGCGCGAAAATTTTCGATAATTCATGATAAATCGGTCCATAAGATCGGGAATTGCATATATATTGCTATAAATTTCTTGTCCTCTCTACTCATATTTACCGGTATAGCTTAGTGAGGTGTCTTCGAAACTGTAGAGCCCGTAAATAATAATTAAACATATTCGGGCGGGCGTACCCGTTGGTATGACTTGGTGACATGATGTTATTTCGTGACCTCCTGTCTGCTATATCAAAAAATATAGAATCGCCCAAACGTACTAAACTAAAAGTACACACGATTTCAAATTGGTATTTCTTCATTGCCATATAATTTTTCTATGCGGGATGGTATTTGTCTTCTATGGTTCAGGTTGCCAAGACATTCGGCGCCAGTCATTCAGGCGCCTATGGACAATCAAGCCTATGTGTAATTTGTATATATAACGAAGTTTTATGTCAGTATAAGGGCAGTCCCTTTCGGCAGAAGTTTTCTCGCTGCCGATCGTTCTGGCAGACTTCTTGGAGTCGCATATTGCATGGTCTAAGATTTTATACGTCTTGGTTCGTCGTGGCGCGGTAATGGCCAACGCTTATATGCCCATTTCTATAAATGTTGCGTATTTTTTTTTGGGGGAAAAGTATCCAATAATAAAGAAATTTGGCAACTTGAAATCGCGCCCAGCGCGAAAAATTTTTGAAAAAGTTGCACAAATTTTCAAAAAATACTCTATAATTTATGCTAATTCAGGATATAATTTTGGGCCCCCTTCGAGCTCGCCCCCCCCCCAATTGGGGGGTTTGGGGTGCGGCAGTTACGGCTCTGAGTATAAGTATGGCCCCCATAACGTTTGAAACTACCGTATCGCCATCTAGCAATTACCTATTATACCTAGCAGCCCATGGCGTGTCCTAATCAGGAAAAGTGGACTTTGACTTCTTTTAACGTTAAACCTGTTTTAACAGACCACCCTTGAAACTTTCTGGACAAAAACATGAAATATATTTTCCGCTTTTTAGGGGTAGTATTCTTCTTTCAATTACGAGTATTATACGTTGAGTTCTAATTATAGTTTCAGTTCTTTTGTCTCGAGAACATACATGTTGAAGTATAAAAGCTAGTGTGTCTTATATTTTCCGAAAATAAAACTATACACTGTATGACATTTTACGGTTTGCCATATTTTTAATTAACGTATACTAATCGCGCAAAATGTTAAAGCCGTATTCAACACAACTTGTCCATATTGCTTTTCGACTGAACTGGGGGCCTTATAATATGGGGAAGGGCGCCATACCATGATATTCTCTAGATGGGATGTTCGAGTAAACAAAGGATTAGTATCGCATTTCCATATCAATACTATCATTTACATCCCATGATGTGGACGATTGCCTATTCTGTCAAAAATTGACACCTCCTGGGATGCATCAATATGAATCAAGCTCTCTGCACCTTCCGCATAGTTATATTTTCAGCTTTTGACAGTCCATGCGAACGAATTACGATCGTTTGCAAAACTTCTTACTTACTTGAGTAGATTTAAAGCCAGTCAATTCTACTTCTACTTCGAGTAATTTTAAGTTGCTCATGTAAGAAGTACTTCTACTCGTACTTGAGTCGATTTTTATCAGANACTNCTTTTACTTCTACTTGAGTAGCTTTCTTGACTAAGTTGACCACCTCTGGTTGCAATTAATATATGTTCTCTGCCTTTCTTCTGTTCNAATTAAAAATTACAGCCTAATAAAATGTAGTTTACAATGGAGACAAGTGTCTTAGTCATGGTTGGGATCAGGCGGAAATAAGCTCCGGAGCTTTCTTTTATCATATTCTAGTCGGGACGGTTTGAACGTGAGGTTCACGTTCGCGTTTTGTGTGTGAACCTCAGAAATTTATAGATTCACGTTCACAAGCGAACCTTTTTAGGTACCGCACTGTTGACGTTTTTTATATATTATATATATATTATATGTTGAAATTCTTTTCATTTCAACTTCGGACCACTCCATGCATGGCGCTGGTAGGATAACAAAATCAACACTTAACGAGCATGCACCATGCTAGTCCCAAACATTTCACTTGCTTTGTTGCAATAGTTTGCTGGAAATATTCAGTTTTTCGTTTGTGAATATTTAGTGACTCTCTGCTGTGAGCTTGACCCGCAATCACATAACATCAAGAACGAAATACACTACATGTAGTCAGCGAATGATGCTTACTCAACCAATCAATGAAATTGATATAAAGAATACATCGTTGTCGAATGTTTNATATANAGCAGGCGTNCGGGATCCANCTTGACTNGATACGTATTGTATCATAAAAACCAAATCCCAGCATCATTTGAATGTTAACTAACAGTATAACTTGTTTATGGGGTACTACCGGTAGCAAGTTTTGGGATACTACCGGTAGCAAGTATAGAAACCCGTTTTTCATTCTGCCCAATATCAATGTAGCATTAGTCAGACGCCATACATTGTCCGGTCTGTCCTAAACCGGTAAGTCGAAATTGTTNACAAAGCTACAAAAGATATTCATTTTAAANGATTATTATAGCATTTGATTGCTCCAGTCGATACATTTGGTGACGTTTAAAAAGTCAGCATGTAGTTCAGCATGGTGGCGTAATGTGTCCGTGTCGTCGCTAGGTATCGTGTAGGGGAGATGTGGTACCGATGGATCAATAATTACAAAATTATCTCTGGCCCTTAAATATTCAGCCGAGAATAGCAGATCTTCTGCTGAGGCAGCACTTTGATNCAAGCTCTATACCTATCGTGGACATTTACATGAATATCCATCCGCCTTTTCAAAAAATATATATCAACGTTTAAAATTTTTGCTCGAATGTATCATCGGTCCTCACCCGGTGGGTCCAAAGGCACACGATCATGGGACCTATGAGACATACGCTCAAAAACTCGAATTTTTCATCTTGTTTTGTTGTGTACTATAATCTAAGCTACAGCAAGCCAATGAAGAATATTACGTCGCCACCTTCAAGAATAAAATAGATCATATCAACTCAAATGTTGGCGCAAAATCACGTTTCGGTTCACGCCCGAACTTACAAAATTAATGGCATATAATATTTCCCATAAATCGACATTTTAAATTTCGAATACCTCGTTATAGCGATAAAACACCACAGATAACTATGATTCAAATATCGTAGGCCCCTGCACTGCGTATGAGGAGTGAGGAATACAAGAGATTTAACTGTAAACATGACCGCTGTAACTTGGTTCAATATTATTATTAAATTGCGATCCCGGTTTGTTTGGAGTCTGGGGACCCTTTGATTGGGAAGTGACACCGCAGTGAAACAACAGTTATTTAAATTATATTTTTGTATAACTAATATATTCTTCATGTAAAGGTAAACTATAGCACATAACAGTTTCGCGTTGGCGTTTTCGCTTCTGTCAATGACTGCGTTTTGGTCCAATTTTTCAAAACATACTGAACTTAGTGTCGATTCTTTGCATTATCGAAATAGGGTGTCAATGTCGCCGACCACTGTTCTTAGTGGCAACCAGACATGGGGTGATTACTTCATGAGTGTAATCGATTGCGATTGCGATTACTTCTGAATCACGCGATTACGATTACGATTACAGATAAATCAGGAAGTAGTCGATTACGATTACGATTACATTGGAAAAGTAATCACGATTACTCACGATTACATTTATTTTGCTTCTTAGAACCAATTTTACAAGATATATTGAAGACAATATAAGGATTGCGTCGAAAAGGCCTAATCAGATAACAACAACTTTCTCAATAAATGATGCGCTATTTGCTTGCTACGTCATAATATAGCCTACCCATTGCTCAACTTAATAAGGGACAATTTATCGCATCCAACGATTTGCATTCTTGCCAGTTCCTTAACTGCCGCACCCCAAACTCCCCATTAGGGTGGTGAGAGCGCTCGAAGGGGACTCAAAAATAGTTGGTAAAACCAACATAAATTATAAAGTATTTTCGTGAAATTTGATTAACTTGAACATTTCTTTTTGGCTTCGCGATTTAAATGTCTCTTGATAGCTTGATTATGAAATGCATACCTCTTACCCCCATGAAAAAAGTATGCATAATTTACAGGAATAAGCATTTCAGTGCCGGTCATTACCAAGCCACGACATACCAAAGACAGATGCAGTTTCGTCCAACATGCGACTGCGAAGAAGTGCATTACTAAAGAAAGACCTTGGTCAAAACTTTGATCATGTGTCCATTGTCAATAGCCGCGCTGGGTGTGTGTGACTAATAATCCTATCCCTAAAATCTGAGCCCACAATACAAATGCCACCCGGGCCACCCACAGAGGAATAAAGACAGGGCAATTATTTGTGCGTGCGTCTCACGAAAGTTTTTCTTTTCGTCATCTACGTTTGGGTGACTGCAATATCTTTTGATGTTATATATAACAGACCAGAGGTCACGAATTAACAACATACAATAAAGTAATTACAACAACATACCAGATGTTATAAATCATGAATTACGTGCCCTCAGCTCCACAGGTAAATCTGACTATCGGGGGCTGAGAGAGGCTTAAAAATGAATAGTAATATAATNCAATTACTAATATTATTGACNATAATTCAGTCTTCAACTTGAAAATTGACCACCTTATTGGGGNCCAAGACTAACGTTNGGAGTGCGGGACGAATTGCTGTTTTGGTCNTTATTNTAGCTACAAACCCACGCTATCATGGCATANAAGCGGNTGGCTATGGCAGCAGGTAAAGAATTGCGAAATAACGATTGGCGCTCGTTTAGAGTATAGAGTCATATGAGAATAAGATAAAGTGACCATAAAATTCTGCCTTCTACTACATATACTGCCGTTACGAGAAACGGCAAAGGACGTTTCGGGTATGATATACATCAGCAGCTGTTGATTTTTAATTCTTCGTTGTGGAAATGTTAACGTTTTATTTGGCGAGTACAAAATTTCAAATCTTTGCTCGGTGAACCTCTGAAAGGTTCAGGTTCGTGTGAACGTGAACCTTTTTGAAATATTCTGTGTGAACACGAACGTGAACCTCATGACGTCACGTGACGTCGTATTTCTAATTCCAGTGAAGTTGTAGCCTATATTAATGTACAGGTACACGATACCTATAACGATGACCCGGGCAACATAATGCCGCTATGCTAAAGTACAAATTAACGTTTTAAACGTCGGCAAATGTTTCAACTGGGGCAATCCAACAGTATAATAATCCCATAGAATCAAAGCTTCCGTGGCTTTGCCAACAATTTGGACGGGAACTTGCAAGGGAATATAAGCTTACGCCGTAACGGTCTAGGCCAGCCCGACAATGAATTCGGCGTCTGAGTATTGTGACGTTAATATTCAGCAGAGTGTAAAACGGGAATCTATACTTGCTACCGATATTACCCCATTAATAGGGCTGGGCACAATGATTCGAGTACTCGAATCCG
This sequence comes from Botryllus schlosseri, assembly GCA_000444245.1. Lineage (NCBI taxonomy): Eukaryota > Metazoa > Chordata > Ascidiacea > Stolidobranchia > Styelidae > Botryllus > Botryllus schlosseri. Next base: position 13,250 of record ATSW01009282.1, read on the forward strand.
AATCGAGTATTAATTTTAATGATTCGAGTCGAGTAGCAAAAGTCGATTTTTTCGAGTACTGAAATTATACGCTTATCGCAACTGAAAGTTAATTTATCATCTAGAATTATAGTTTCGATACCATCATCCACTGCTGAAGCCTTGAAACCTTGATTGGCAGTATCGTAGCATACGAAACATATCGTACAAAGCTACGAAGGTTACTGGACGTAGCACATTTCCGAAGTCATGATTATCCCACAACATTGTCATCAAGTGGAATGAAATCGGTATGGTCGGAAAATACCAAAGTATCTTTATGAGAAGGATAACAGGTATTATATTCTTTGTGGTGGCATAAATGGTACATATTTGAACTATGACGTATTACATTCTGTTATGACGTCATAATTAACAACGTCATAATTAACAATCGTCATAATTAACAACGTCATGATTAACAATTAATCATTACCAATTTTGCAACGAACAACACATTCATATTCGCAATTTATTCACTATAAGCTTTTCAACTGACCCTCGTCGGTAGTGGCCGTCAGTATAATACGGACGAAATGCAATAAATTACAATCAAAGCTGTTATAATGAAGTGAAAACTGCAATATTTGAAAAAAGGTTTACAGTTCAGAACTACCAAGGTTCGTTTGTGAACGTGAACCTCTAAAGTTGTGAGGTTCAAACACACAGAACGCGAACGTGAACCTCACGTTCACACCATCCCTGGTACGTACTGCATAGGCCTGCTGCTCGCCAAACACCAACAGACAAATTGCGTTTAACTATAAGCATAACCTTCAACCAAACATCAATACATAAGTTACCATTTGCAACTAGGCAGAATGGTGATTACTATCCTGCTGCGAGGTAGTGGCGTCTGGAGTGTTACGATGACCTGATATATCGCACGGCAGGTGTTCTTACAATCACTCTACCTACAATGTACGTCGAATATCTATTTACATACAATGTGTGGATACTTCTTACGCAATCATGAGCGAAGCTAATACTTCTGACGTAATAATGAGCAGTGGTGTTTGTAAAGCAGACGTTTGTGCTGTCAATAACCAGGTATATTATCTTTTCCTTGTTCGCGAATGTTTAGTTTATGTCATAGTCCTTGTACAAATAAAAAGTAATCGTTCTTTCACAAAGAAATCGATTAGATATGGG
>ATSW01009283.1:0-11326 GCA_000444245.1 Botryllus schlosseri
CGACATGTGCATATGCATAACATGCCTGCATTGCATATAGTGCATTCTCGGTAATGCCCATTCTCGGTGGTGTCCATTCTCGGTGATGTCCATTTTCGGTGGTGTCCAATCTCGGTAATGTCCATTCTCGGTGGTGTCCATTCTCGGTAATGGTTTTCTCGGTATTGACCGGACACCGATAAATTCGCCGCATTTGAATAATATAAATATGTAACATGTTTGAAACAGGTACCATGTTTTAAAAATGTTTGTTTCATATTCAGGTTGAAGTGTGACCCCTTTTGCCACGTCTCACAGTTGGACGCTGTGGTAATTAATTTCACTGTTAAATTTGTTATTCCCACTGCACCGTAATATTTTGTATTCGATTAAATCTGAGATAAAGTGATACTTTTATAACGACCGAACGTATGTCGGATAAATTTAGCATTAAATTTTATACTTTCGATACGGGATGGCTATACAAGAATATATCGTCTCGTGTTTATGTCCAGACATAATACTTCTTGTACCGAAGCCTTATCTATATTATGCCGAAGCGTAAAACGCCACGCTGATGGTAAACGCAATTATAACAAACAGGGCCGATGGAAGCCACAACAACCGTGATAATATCTACGCTTCAGTTAAAAAGTCATTTGTGAATTCGGAAAATAAGATAAGGCGTAATCCTTTATTCTCGCACGCTACTAACAAGAGATCGGGCACTTGCGCTGTTTCTGGCAAAACAGTGCGGACGACATGTGTTTGTTTGCAGAAAACCTATCATTAGAGAGCGCGTCCTCCTTGGTGGAAGTCCACCGAAAGCTTTCGCTGATAGAGGCGATTGATATTATGTTGTTTATGCACAGACTTTGCGGATATAATTGCAGCTCTTTTAAGATATATCGTTGCATGCCGTCACCAGATAACAGTGAAGGAGGAAAATTCTCGATTACGTTCTGGATGCTGGAGGTAGACGGTTACCAGGGCTAAGGATAATAATTGACAACGGATTTCGCTCACCATCGGCCGGGTCGTCTTAGAACTCACTTATATGCCGAAAACATCACCTTGCTTCACGAAATGACATGCATTGCCATCAAATACAGTTGACACGTGCAAATCATTTTACAGTTGCACTGAGTTCATCTCTAGAATTACTACCGCGCAATCGGTGTCTCACAAGATCCTATAGCCGACAGATCAGTAATCATAATAAGGAATATCTGCATGTGGCCTGGTATAAAATGACCAATGTAATCAAAACCCCATGAATATCAAAATAACAACTACAATAACCTTTGAACTATACGGGCATAAGTCATCTCGCAGGATGTCCCAAGTGATTAAGCCTCTGGTTATTCACAAATATATGCAGCATGTGTATGGTAATATGCATTGTGTAATTCAGTGGTTCTTTACCTTGCCTCCAGCGACCCCCAAGAAGGGCTGGCGATTTTGAAGGGGGAGGAAACGCTCAGGGGGATCAGGGGGCGCTGGGCTCAGGGGGCGATAAGGGGGGCGCTGAAGAAAAATGGCTTCGCCGTAGATGATGTGGCAGTATATGTCATATCCTTAATGAGTATTCAGAACAAATTAACATCCAACAAGACATGTCAAATCCCTAAATTTTTGATCGCGCTGCGCGACGATGTTTGCTACATATGTTTTCATAAATGTAGTTGGTTATTATAATTCATATGAGACGAATTGCGCGTACTTTTAGATCGCCAATTTCCCATTAATTAAAACACTGCCGTCAAACTTGCTAGGGTTATTTTCAACAAAATGTTTCGAATTAGGTATTATATCCCGCAGCGCACAGCGTGTGAAAATCAAAGAAGGAGGCACTGTATATCACTTTTGATTGAGAGTGAGAGCCCCTTGTACATAAAACAAGTTTTGAAGCTTTGTGCATGAAATGAATAACTAAATATACTTGTATTTAAGAGCTACAAAATCAAATCGTCAGAAAATTTCTTCATCGTATCATAAAAGATGATACTATCTCGTGTTGTGGTTCACAACCTCACAAGAACGTTGTATAATATGAGTTGCTTTGTTTGGAACAGTGTTGAGATCAAGTCACTACCTTCGAGTCACGAGTCATTTTGAGTCATTGCCCATTTTGACTCGAGTCAAGTCAAGTCAATCGATTTTCAAAGGTGACTCGAGTCAAGACAAGTCACTCGATTTTTGGAGTCGAGTCAAGTCAAGTCAAGTCAAGTCACGAGTCAAGTCACAATTCAAGTCAAGTTACCTTTTCGAAGTATGGGGCATGATGACGTCATTGCATTTTGCTAGCTGTCTGAAATACAGACTGAATGGTCATTGATTTTGAACCGATGAACGAATATAGAGTTAAATATACACGCAAGAAGGCGCTGTATCGCCCACATATACGTAGAACTACTAAACCACAGTTTATAGTTACTAGCCAAACTAGAGAATAGATACGAATTGATAGGATGCGATACATTACCCATTTACAAATCGACATGATGCAATTCGAGCCTGCGCCAATGGTTGAGGACTATAAAAACTATATTCGAATTCAATTTCAATAAAACAAGAGGTTTGGTTAAGGTAAAAACAGAGATAATTACTTTACTACACTAGTTTACGACAACGTAAGCTGTAAGCATCGATCACTTCGTTTGCGGTCAATTTATTTGTGAGGGAACAATGGAGGCTCAGTAAAACGCACAATCATTAAATGATTGGTTGCTCTCACGGTTACACCAGCGTTTCACGATCAATCCAAACATGCAAGATTCAGTGATTTTTATCGACACCGATTACTTGATGACTTGAAATTGACTTGTGAATTTTGCTCCGAGTCACGAGTCAATCCATACTTCTGATACGCCGAGTCAAGTCAAGTCAAGTCATTTTACCAAAGTGACTCGAGTCAAGTCAAGTCATTCGAAAAAGGTGACTCGAGTCTGGTTTGGAATACATTCATGTTAAAATTAATAACTGGGTACAGTACTAAATCCAATGTGAGCAGATATATGCATCCCATTCTCAGTTGACTTACTTATAGTTACACAAAGCACTAAGACAAAATCCAAAATCATTAATTTCCCAGAATTGCCAATCGCCGATGTGAATTCGGGACGGTTCGAACCACAGGGTATGAGACCGTACCCGATTGTTGAAATAACAACCTTAATTTGACCCCGAATATACCACACACATTTATTATATGGTTTATTATAGTCAAATGGTGTTCGAGCGCGATTAAAGCGCGAAATAATTCCAATACCAAAGTCCCAAAGAGACCGACTGAACTTTGACCTCTTATCAAGACCAAAACTGCTGCAACCCAAACCACCAATCGGTTAGCTCGAAGTGTGCCCTAAATTATTTCGGTGAATGAACATAAATTAAATATCATGTTAATACGAGTCCCCCGAGGAAAAATACGCATAATTATAGAAAATAGAAACAGGTATTTTGGCGTTGGCCATTACCACGCCACGATGCACGAAGACATATGCATTTCCGGTGAGTATGGGACTCCGAGAAGTGTGTCAAAAAGATCTTCAGCGAGAAAACCTTAGCCGAAGAGGATTGTCCTTATGTTGAGCGTAAACCTCGATGTAAATAAGTCTAATTGTCCATAGGTGCTTAAATCGCTCGTGCCGAATTATCATGTCGTCGCAATCTGCTCCCCACGGAACAAAAACATCCATCAGAGAAAATAAAATGTTAGTGACGAAATACCAATTTTGAATCGTGTGCTTACTTTAGTCTAATACGTTTATGCGTTTCCATAACTTTTGACTATATAGCGGACAAGAGGTAACAAAATAACATATAACGATTTCTTTGTACCAACGGGCACCCCCGAATATGTTCAATTATTACGTGGCCTTCATTTTCCAATACAACAGCTCACTCAGCGCTATTGGTAAATCTGATTACGTCGGCTGGAAGGATAAAAAGTTTATAGCGACATATATATGCAATTACAACCTATTTCATTCATGCATCATAGAAAATTTTGGATCCTAGGGCGACCAGGCCACATAAGCTTTGCTGACCATCGAAATCACGCGACGGGGTTTTTGGGGGCCAATCCCTCATGAGTTTGATTTATCACGCTATGGGTGCCCAAGACCATCGTTTTTTAGGGGGGCTGACGAAGTGCTGTTACTGCCCGCCCTCTCACCCATTGTCTTTATTACAGTCCTTACAATGTGAGGTGGGGGGCGCTGGAGCACGATAATTTTTGAAAAGGGGCGCTGGAGGAAAAAAGGTTAAGAACCACTGGTGTAATTGAATACATCTAAGACTCGTATTTGCAGCACTTTTAACTCTAAATATGTTAGCCCTTGAGCGTGCCAAGTGTATATCTCAATGCGTTTTGTGACTTCGCATATTCGTTAAGAGTTCGTTACTCGGTTACACTGTGTATAACTGTAGATATTCTATAGAGCTGTAATCCGAGATCACGTAATGTTTTTTAAATTTATCCCGGCAAAATCTCAACGCTTGACCCTTCCTTGTACCGCATCAGCCTTTCAAGTTTGCGAAAACCAAAGTCAAACAATATCCCCGCGTAATCTCCTACGAAACCCGTAACGACAGACGCTCTCTGTACTTTGTGACGAAGCGGGGTCGTAAACTGAAAAACAATCCTTACAATAATCGACTTTTCTTCATCTGCGTAAGATTTGCATTGTTGAAAACTGGGTGCGAATAGATAGGAGCCATACGCGTCGCTGTTCATTTGAAAATTGTAACCGATGACTCCGGATCGCTGTCACCATAAACTGATAACACACGGCACATGATTTAGCCAGACCAAACAATTCTTCCCCGTATTTTCTACACATATACCGGGAAACGCCGATTGTTACTGAGCTAAGTGTGATAGTTTTCGAGAAATTGGATTCTCGTGATGATAGCGCTTTCGTATAATTCAAAGACTTATGAAGTTCGGAGTGTTCGCGAAAATACGTATCAATGCTTGTAATGATTATCAGAAACAAATTCATATTGAAGGCGTGAACACTTCCCGGTATTTTCGTACCTAAATTATACCTTTGCCTTCTCACATCACGCGAAAAGCACGTGCTCCTGAGCTGGTTGCGGTTGACGAATTATTTTCATTTAGCAACATTACCTACCTAATGATCCCTATGGTTTTATAAGGAAAGTAGGAACGGGTGATCATGAAGTTCGTAATCACAGGAGTTACTAGGGGACTTTATACGTCACGCCATCGTTAACAACATATTATTGTATACTTTGTCGTTGTTTAATATAATCATAAGGAGTTAATGGGATTATCGAGCTCAGTTTCACACGCAATTTGTACTTATTGAAATAATATGGATCGATAGTTGTATCTGCACACGTATCGAGACTGTAACAGACCCGAATTATAAAGTATAATAATATGTCTGTATTCCGGGTCCTATATGACATCATCGGCAAAACGGGTCAAAATTATATACCATTTGGTAAGGATACGAAATCGAACATTCAAATTATGGATAGCTATAATATACAGTGACGTGCGCGTGTATGTGTGTATGTGTGTGTGGGCTATGTGTTAGTGTGTTTTATGCAGTCAGATAGAATCAAAGAACCTTCTATTGATGAAACTTTATATGACATGTCAAATAAGCCTCAAAATTCACTATATAGTTGCAGCATGTGCTTCATGACAATAATTATGATAAATGAATAATTGATTATTATCATTCATACTCAATCATTTGTGCTAAATATAGATTTAGGGCAATCGATGCTAATTAACGATTTTCCCCACTTATATCATTAATATGGTTAACGGGGCCGGTTCTATCTCATCCACTTAGCTCGTTTAATTAAATACCATTATAGCTGTCGAAAGAAATTATTTTAATCATTTTTCGCACTAATTGTCCACTTCACAAAAACCTACTATCACCGTAGTCGGATCTGTAGCGTCGTGGGTGGCACTATATTTGGGCGTAATCGACACAAATTCGTGGCGATTTGCCATGGTTAAAATGGCATGCTCTCAACGCAAATTGGAACATACAGAGTATTACACATTACAGAAAGTGAAATTTACAAAGTGTCTGCTGTTGAGCATAAGCGCCATGACTGGCGAGTACAAATTTGGACTATTTTGTTATGACACTTAAAGATATATAATCTGGAATGTCGATGACATTGTTTGTTTATCTATCAGTATAGGCTATCCTGACGTCGAGAATGTCTGGACAGTGGAAACATATTTAACTCTAGTTGGGAATTGGTGTGGTATGTTGCTGACGTACGGCCTTCACTAATTGTGCTGTACGTGGAAGTAGAAATAGGATGGGGCTCGAATCACTATCATATAGATCATTCGCGGAGAGAGATGTACACAAATGCATAAATAACTAACCAACCCTCTACATGTCTTATACTGCATAGTGGGATGGTTATTAACCGGGGTTCTCAGTGGACACACAGACTCTTAAATATCGTGGTGCCCCGCCAATCTTGAGGTGTTTATACTCAGTCAAGGGGAGGTTGGGATTGGAAATTAATACTCCGTCCTTCTGAAATGCCGATTCTATCTCCAATATGTATTAGCTCATTTGCAATTAAGCGATTGGTATCACGGTGTGTGGTTTCGACTGTACAATACGATGGTATCCTTCTAAGGCTAAACCTCGTATCTATAAACTGGTCAGTGAAATGGAGAGCAAAAGTCACACTGATTTGCGATAAATATTCATCACCATGTGTTGGTTACTTTTATTCTTCGGACTGTTGAGGAATAGTTCATTTTGTGCATAAGTAATTTATAGTGATGTAGTAGATGTGTAATGTGATGGATTTTTGTTTCTGTGACTTAACGAAAATATTGGTTTCCCTGAAGGCTTGCAGATTGGCAAATAAGGGCTCCCAGATTACTAAAAGTTAGGAACCACTGGTATAGTGTGTACATATGTGCGTGATGGCTTGATAAGTTTGGTGCTCTATTTAATATTAAATGACCTGAATATGATAGGATCTTTGAATACCAGTTTCGATTCATATGGAACTAAAGTTGCGTAATTGTGATATGTAAATCTATCACTTCAATCTGCTGGGTGTTGCCAATGCATTATTTGGCGTATGAAATATGTTCCCCATGTTGGTAATGCACATGCATTCGACTTTTCAAAATGCTTGTTCAATGTCCACTTACTGGGGAGACTTTAGAAATTAACTGTTCATGCAATCATGCTTTCTATCCCTGTCGGCGATAAAACCATGCTTGTCGGCTGCAGGAGACGATAGTATGATATTGTTGCGGACCTGTGGTGATTGACACTTCAGTTGTTGCCTAATCGGCTGGTTTTGTTAATTGTGTGGATTTTGGCGGTATTTCAGCAAGTGCGTTTTCAGAGTCAAATTTCAAATTTCGTATTCGTTAAATTCTTATTCTCAACCAATCTTCAGTAATTATGTCAAGCGCGCCAATATAAAGCCACAAACGAATGGCGACCTACGACCCGTCGCGTTTGAACGCATTTCTTGTCTGTTCACGAATCTTCTGGATTACGATAACTCAAGCGAAAAAGGCAATCAAAATATTTGTTTGTGGTCCGTCACGACTTAGACAGTCACTTGATAGAAGTTAATCCGTCGCTACATTTTTGTTATGTAATCTCGCTGAAGGCATATCGTCTTCTAATACATACGTGGGTCACATCAAGTGTTGTATTCTATAAAACTATTCTGCTCAAAACCACAATGGTTTCCTTGTAGGTAATTTTGTATAGTATCCATTACTGATTGTTTGCGACCATACAGAATCTAACATGGGCTAAAAATTCCACATTGGCAGTTAACAATTACGAGGATTTTCCGACACGGGTTCCTCCTCAGCAATAGTCCGCCGTCGCGAAATTCCCGGCCTTTTAGGTCAAGAGGTAATGGGCAATAGCTTTCGGTCAGACTTAACGAAACAAATTTAGGTGACATTTGGGTTCCTTTGGTGTCGGTCTGGCTCACTGATCCTATATTGGAGTGAACACTTTTACACAAAAAGCGTCGGAATTCAAGGTTTGCAATTCCTGTGTGTCTTTGAAAATGATGGGATGACTTTTGAGGCGCTTACTTCATGGCATGAGATTGATATGCTGACGAGGGATTTTTATACATACCACCGAAAATTTCCGGTTACTTCATTGGGATAGTACCATGATTGTATCAAGATTATTACCTACTGCACAGCATAAGACTAAGCTTATATGTATATAGTTGTTTTGTTGACGTTCAGTCACGGAGGATAGAAACTTGGAGTGATATAGAATTGGTTGCAAGCACCGACTCATCGGAGTCAATCAATATATTTGCATGCAGCAAGCATTCAAATAGTTTTTAAATCAAAAGTCAGCATAATGCATATTCTGTAAATAATAATCAATAAATACAAGAAAGAGCAAGATGAATGCTGCATCAAAAAACACGATAAAATTGAGCTTACAATTAGCAACGTTAGTATTCTCTATTATAAACTACTCATAGGCATATATTTGGAATGAAATGCACAAACATGCAAGAGTGTACTCGAGTCTTGAAAAGCGCCGTTACGAAAACTCTCCGACAGTGTTTTAGACATTGCCGCTGCTGGTGAAAACGGAAACGATATAATTTTCCAAGAGGCAACAATATGCGAAGTTACTCTATTCTCGGGAATGGTGATTGATAGTGAAGGTGAGAGCAATTCATTTTCATACCTCCACTCGGATTAGAGAACATGCGCGGGTAGAAAGTGCATAGTGTCGTTCCACTCATGCGTGACGATTAACAACAAAGAGCTGTTCTTCATTTTAGCAAGCGATACGTTCTCTCCTCAGAGACTGCGATCGCGTATGGCGCTTGACAGCAATTATTGGGAAATAAAGTTAAATTAACCGATGGTGATTGAGTGAATAAAGCTCGCAAAAACCACATCATTTCACGCTGCTAAGATACTTTCAATCCAAAACCAACACATCGACTCAGTAAGAGTCAGACAACTTCAGAACCAATGACGTGGCTCATGACTGTAGCGCCAGGAACGAATCATGGGCATCATTATCAAAGTCCACGATAACGTGATTAAATGTGCTTCATATCTACTTTGGAACAGACTACTTATATTATACCAAAGGCTTTCTTCGCCAATCACTGATTACTCAACAGCTATGATTTAACTACATACTAACAAAACTAACGACAGTAGACACGTGAAGTGAGTGAACTGGTATTATGGATTATTTCGGGACACGCTGGGGTTTCGTTGCACGCCGTTCTGTCCGGTACGTTTCATGTCTTGGTCTAAGATCATCACGGCCATCATGATTTGATAGTCTGTACATCACCATCAGTGTTATTACTGAGTTCAAAACTTGGATGAAATATTAATCCCTTAACGACGTCATTGCAAAATAATAAGCGACATGTAGTGCATCGGGTATGTTGTAAGGTAATTCTCGTGTAGCTGACTTCGTCACCGGTAGCCTTAGCGAATTCGGTCTCGCTTTGACAAATTATGAAATATTGACAGTATAATTAAAAAACATCGTAGTCGCTAGCCGTTAGGCGTGAAGTGGGATTTATTTACGCTTTGATATGCGAACAAGGCCCCTTCACTATAACAAGGCCACCCATCTCGAATAAGCCGTGGTCGACTTGCATGATGATGTATCTTTTTCGCCTGACGTGTGTACGGCGCATGCCGTGCGCAAGTTTTTGTTATTCCGTTCCCAGCTGATCAAGTTCTATTCGGTCAACTTGACATCTTGGTCATAACTTTCTTCTACGCCAAATCTCGCTGAGCGATTACGGCATGCTGGCGCAGATTACGTAACCTTATAAGCGTCAGCTGAAGAGCGAAATATAAAATGATGGGATCCATTCTTCGGTTGGAAGCCCGCGCTTGCAAAGATAACGATCGCTTGACCTGACCTGGTTTGATCTTCGACCTGATTACGTAGGAAATAGGGATCAAATATGTAGTCGATCATGTTGTTGAAATATTAAAAAGGTCCATAAGCACATTGTCTTTTAATTAGATGGGATTATATAGAGATTACGCCGTTTGCTGTCCGTTTACTTTACGCGATCCTTTCGTGACTACTGTGTCCCAACCGACTTGGAGCAGGAAAAAGCTGACAAAAACGGTTGTATAAATTTGAGTCGGCCATCGCTAAGATGAACGGGTAGTTTGTTTGTTTGTTTTTGAGGTATTCATAGTGCGTGTCAACTACTATAGTCATTTACACCAGGTCAATTTTCTTAATTTTTATTCCGGAGCTGCCGACTTGTAGCACGGACCACTTCTAGTCTTTTATAAGCCACCGCTTACACGGATGGGATGGAGAGGAGGAGCCTAGATAAACCTCCAACACTTAGGTAGGAATTCTAGAGTCGACCTCGGTCGGACGGGTCGCACGGGTAGTAATTGTTGATACTTGAGTACAAGTAGGGTGGCAGTTAAAACAAACGTCAATTTAAAACAAACATGTTTAAAACAGGGCCATTGTTTAAAACATGTTTTTTATTGTTTTTTTTTTCAAGCTATGGCGTCACGAATACTCAATTATGACGCCATAGTAGATTGACATTGACAATTGAAAATGTTGGGCAGGCGCGTAGCCAGGGGGGGGGTTTCGGGGGTCGAAACCCCCTCCTTTAGAAACGCGAAACCCCCTCCTTTAACGNGAAACCTTGNTCTTTTTAAATGACCGCTCTGACGCTAATACTCGTTTGCAATTCAATAAGTCATATTATCAGTATTGTGNGCGGCGAATTAACGAAAGGCGCGGCCAATTAACGAAAGACGTNTTGCTAATTAGCGAGATTCGTNTGTGCGCATTGCACTGCACAGTGTAACGCGACACGATCTCNNGCTGAGATGATTGGCGAAATCAGGTCATTCATTGTNGCGCGTTCGGCAATCATTACTAGCCTGATTTACCGCGTCTCCAACAAGCCTAATTCCGCTGGCTTGAATAATCACATCTGCAATAGGCCCGCGGCGCACGATATCGTCACTGGCCTTCACAATCACATCTGCATTGGCTTGGTGTGCACGATATCTTCGTAGGCCTACACAATCGCATCTGGAATAGGCCTCGTACTAAAGATATCGCTAGCCTAACTACCGCGTCTTGGGCCTACCATGCTTCGGCTCCTATTTCTCGATGGCTTGGATAAAATGCTATTAAGTATATGCTGATTAGCGATTGTGATTAAAGAGTTACATCTCGTAACTGAATGACATCGAATGTCCACAATCATGTTCGTCGCGTGCGTACATGCGTAATTGATTTCCACTAGTCTTCAGCTATAGTCCAGTAGGCTTTGAGTTATAAGA
>ATSW01009284.1:0-12294 GCA_000444245.1 Botryllus schlosseri
GTAATCCAGTGGAATACATCACTGAGGAACTGTGTTCTGATCGCTATAGGCTTACGAAAGCCGGTGTTAGTGGATTATGGAGATCCTACATGACCTTACCAGCCCATCCAACAAAGGCCTGCCCCCACAGGAAGCTTTCAGGTTGTTGTTGAGGAACTGGAACATGTCTCCCAGCTCACCGTTGGTTGGTGGATTGGTGAAGCTGGACACTGGACAGTATTGCCATAGCTCATAAAAGCTCAGCTTCAGCATACATCAAATTCCCACAAGGTGAAGTCGCAGTCAATGAGGCCACACGATTTTACGACAAACAGCTGCTGAACAAGGTTCTAATATCCTCCAGAACAGTGCTTTTCAACCTGTGTGACGGTTCGCACTTGCGCGAATGAAAAAAATTGTCGTGCGAATGACGAAGATGGTGCGAACGGTGCGAATGAAAATCCCGGATGAATGCGAATGACGAAGGTGGTGCGAACGGTGCGAATGAAAATCCAGGGTGAATGCGAATGAAAATCGTGAATCATAATTGTTAATTTTTCTAACCTGGAAAAATTCAAATAAACCTAATAGAAAATTCAAGGGCAGTGTAACTTTTGTTGTTGCGACGCAATTGTAAAAACTTGTAACTTACGACATACCACTAATCGTAGCTCTCACAAGCCGTAGTGAATTAATATTTTCGCACTGTAATTAATACGTAACCAAATGCCTGGTTTGGAAGCTTGTGTAGTGTAAGACATACAGTATATCAGCCCGTCTGAGCCTGCGACAGGCTGGAGAAATGACGTCAAATTGACTTTTTGCTTTCTTTTGCTAAACAATCATCACACTTTTGTAATAATTGTTAGATAAGTGCGAGGCACGAGGATAGTAGTGAATACCATCATTACAGACTCACATTTGCAAGTTACTGTAACGCAAATTTTCACCCCTTCAAGTGTTATTAAAGTATGAGCCGCAAAGGGTATAATTTGGGTCGACACGGTGCCAGAGCTATCCGTTAATATGTATGCAATATTTGTTGAATTTATTGCAAAAGATCCTGCGATAATTTTTTACAAATCCAAGGTCACTGTGTTGGGTACTGTAGCTAATAAGCGAGACACACAGAAAATATGACTTCATCATGAGAATTCATGATAAGATTTGTTCGACTTTACCGATGCTGGATGACCAAACCATTCGATATGGATATGCTCCGTTTCGGCGCGGAATAGTTCCGTTTTTGCAATCTGAGTAGACCAGTGGTTCCCAACCTTTTTGTCTTCATTCCCCACTTCAGATTTATTCCGAGCCTTCATTCCCCATCAGGACCGTAACAGCACTTTGTTAGCCCCGCCAAACAAAACGTTGGTATTGGGCCCCAGAACCCCCTCAGCTCCTCTGAGCTTGTACGCTTTCCCCTACAACTTATCAGCTACATTGGGTCTACTGTTTAGTGCGCCGCCCTACTTCGACTAAACGCGCGAAGCGCAAAAAAATTATATACTTCGTGTTTGAATCGGCCAATATGATCGCGAATTGCATATATTTTGCTATCAACTTTTTCATTCCCTCTCTGCTTACGTAATCAGATTTACCGGTACAGCTGAGTGAGGTGTGTTGGAAAAGTTACGACCCCTAAATAAGAATTGAACATCTTCGGGCGGACCAGTTGGTACATTGACTTCGTTATATGATGCTATTCCGTGACCTCCTATATCTGCTATGTGAAAAGATATGGAAATCGCCAAAATCGCCATGGTATTGCTTTACTGGCAAATAATTTTTCCCTGCGGGATGGCATTTGTCCTGTGGGGCTCACATCGCCAGGACAGGAACATTCGGCACAAGCCATTTAGCCAATTAAACATATGTATATTGTAGATATATCGAAGTTGTGGGTCACGACAAGGCATTCTTCTCGCTGCTGATCGTTCTGGCACACTTCTCGGAGTTGCATGTTACCTGGCCTATAACTTCATATGCCTTGGTGCGTCGTGGCGCAGTAATAGCCGAAGCCGAAGTCTCCATTTCTCTAAATTCTACGTATTTTCGTGGGGGAAGGGTACCCAATAATTAGATAATTGACAATAATAAATCGCGCACCCAACGCGAAATTTGTTTGAAAAAGTGGCATAAATTTTAAAATATACTTTGATCTATGTTAATTCACGAAATAAATTTGGGCCCCCTCGAGCTCGCCCCCCCTCATTGGTTTGGGGTGCGGCAGTTACGTTCCTGTTCCCCACTACCCAGCAATTTTGTCATCACCGTACAGCTATTCGCTGGTTTGACTAAACAAGACACACAACCACACCACTACGCAAGACAATCGCATATAACTGCAACATAAAACGTGTTGTGAACCGATACCAGTAACGCTGAAAATTTTGCGAAAGCGTTATTTCACGTCAAACTAGTCGTGCTGGATGCGTTTGTGACGCCATGATTGGTCATCCAGAGTTAAAATGAGGTTTTGTGAACAACACGCAATATTATTTTCGTTATATATATTCCAGAGCAGTTAACTGATAACGGTAATTGCGCATGTGTCTCCGTGAATAGGTAGACTGTCCTATATATAATTTTGAACGAATGCGTCTATTCCCCACCAGAAACCATTGAATTCCCCACCAGTTGGGAATTCCCCACCGTTTGGGAACCACTGGAGTAGACGGTAGTTCAACACGCTGAAGAATTTAATTCACCGTAATTTGAAATCGCGTGCGTCGGACATATTTTGTAGACCTGTGTTGGATAGAATTGTGGTGTTTGTTTGTTTGTTTGTTTCGAGGTATTCATGGTATTTGTTGACTATTGTGGTCATTTACACCAGGCCGATATTCTTCATTTTTATTCCGTAACTGCCGACTTATAGCACGACCCACTTTTAGGCTTTTTGTAAGACACCGCTTACGCGCATGATGTGGCGAGGAGGAGCCTAGATAAACCTCCAACGCTTAGGTATGGGAATTCTGAAGTCGACCTCGGTCGGACTTTAACCCGCAACCCATTGGTGTTGCAGCCGCGAATTATACCACTGCGCTATCTCGCAACTAGAATTGCGGTGTGCGCGTTCTGTACGTCATACATGTTCATAAAATCGTAGCATACAACTGTAATATTAAAAATGAATTCCTTTTCTTGGGTAAGGCTCGGGTCGCGAGATGCCACAAAAACTCAGATTTTGGTGGTAGTCTAAAAAGCTTCTTTAGCGTTATTAAACTGTCATGATTCTCAAGTATGATTGAACTAAAGAGCAGAACACAGAGTATCGTGAGTTTATTTGCTCTTCCCACAAACTCGCGAGACAGAAAATGGGAAATCGAAAAAAAGTTAGAGCAACGTATCATGAGGTGGCGAGCTCTAATGTGCCTATTCTCCGCGATCGTTTGGACCTTATTTTCGAAGACATAAGGCAAAAGCCTCAACACAAACAAGTGGGTTTTTCACCCTTTCAACATACTTGAGCCTCCTAGACCTTTTTGTCAGCTCTCAAAATCGCTTTCTTCGAGCAAGCACTGTTCACTCATGAAAAATACGTTGCATTTCGGATAGGAGTGCAGAACAGATTTTAAGACCTGGCCATCCCAAGTACTAGTACACGTTCTTGTACAAAGCGTAAGAACTTGTTTAGCCGAGAAGGATTTTAGTGAAATAGTTGTCTCAAAACGAGCGAAAATAGTAGCCTTTTTAATGAGACACTTGATAGCTTAAGATACATAGTAGCCAATTTGTTGCACATCTGAACAAATAAATGTTGTATTTTCATCTTCTTTTTGTGTAACAATTTTCGGTTAGTTTGTGCGAATGAAATTTATTTTACAAAAAAAGTGCGAATGAAGATCAGAAAGGTTGAAAAGCACTGCTCCAGAACAACTATAGAGGACTTTTGGAGTGTGGAAAGAGGGTGTTCCCCTGCTTATCACTGGGTCTACGGCGACACATCAATGATGTTAACAGCAGTGTTATACAACTATGCCAGAAAGCACAGGTAATATATTTCTTGATTTTTTTAATATCAAGCGCTTAACTCCCTTCAAATTTAGGTGCATCATCAACAATGAAACTGATGTCCGTGTCATCCCACAAGAAGTTGTAGAGGCACCGAGAGATGTACGAGGCTCCCTGACAGGCCTAGCTCGGAGACGACGGATCGTAGAAACCCACTTTACGAATGAAATTTAATTAGTTATCACAAATAAAGAAACTGCGGTATCACTTGTATGGAACCGAATGAAATGGTGCAGTGTAGAAAGAAAAGAAGTGGAACAGTAACTATCAATAATCCACGGTTACATGAGCATAGCGAAAAAAGCATAAATATCACGGTGCGGTGTTGCAAGTCAAGGCTTATGCAGTTAAACGGGCATAGCAAAAGAAACGTATTGATGTCACGGTGCTGCAATTAGAGGCATAGTAACTATCAATAATGCACGGTTAAANGGGTATGNNACAAGAGAAGCATTCATGTCACATTGCTGCAAATACAAGCATGGCAACATCAATAAGGCGNAGGNAAATAGGAATAGCCAAAAAGAGTATNTGCGTCACATTGCTGCAAGTACAAGCATAGNAACTATCAATAANCNACAGTTAAACGGGTATGGCACAAGAAAAGCATTCATGTCACATTGCTGCAAGTANAAGCATAGNANNTATCAATATTCCACAGTTAAATGGGTATNGCACANNGAAAGCATTNATGTCACNTNGCTGCAAGTACAAGCATAGTAACTATCAATATTNCACAGTTAAATGGGTATGGCACAAGGAAAGCATTCATGTCACATTGCTGCAAGTACAAGCATAGTAACTATCAACATTCCACAGTTAAATGGGTATGGCACAAGGAAAGCATTCATGTCACATTGCTGCAAGTACAAGCATATTAACATCAATAATGCGCAGGTAAATGGGAATAGCACAAAAAAATATTTGTATCACGGTGTTGCAATAAGCAGAAGCAATGAATCTTAATTGAAAGCTTTTATAAAGTAGGTAGACCAGTTTCTAGTGGGTCTGGTGAAGGCAAGCCTTCAAGCTTTTGCCTTGCATCTGCTATCAACAGCTGCTTGGTCACAAGTAATGACTGCAGATCAGCAACGGACTGCTGCTTCTCTACTAAGAGCCTTTGCTGTTGCAAGCAGTCAATTTCCAATTTAATCTTTTCCACTTTCAGCTCATGCTCCAAGAACATGGCATCCGATATGAAGTTGGGAACACATATACTATACACCTGATTTCCCGGAACATGTGCAACACGTCCCATTTCATGTTTCCCCATGAAATAATCGATTTCTTTCATGTGAAACACTAACATGAATCCCCTTTTTTTTCAATTATTCTCTCTTATTAAGTGTAGTCCTGCTGATTCAGCATTTTTATAGTATAGTGACGCGTTTTAGGTTTTGTCCATTTGGTTACCTTGTGCAGCCCAATTCCTGAAAGTTTAACACAACTATTTTGTGAACACAAGAGCGATAATCCCGCGATATTTTCAATCTTCCATTTGCAATAGTTTCGCCGGAATTGGCCCTTTNCACAGTAAAACATCGGGATTCGGAGACTGAAGAAGTTCGAGACCCTCAGTCTGCAGGTCCGCTGCATTCATGCTGATGACAGTTTTCCGGCCTCGCGTTTTTGTCGTATTTGACTTGCTAGGATGAACAAACTTCCTGTTCATCATTTTGATCCCCTCGTTCATGAGAACTTTTGCGTTCAATTCAGTCGTCATGTGACATAACATACCGTCACCTCCGTACTTCCGGTAACGGGGAATCGATCCTTTCGTATGTCCGTGTGTCGCGGCCAAACCGTAGCTCGTGACTACAGCCCTATCGCAACTTATCATGACGTCTTTTATTTCGGTCATTTCCACAATTGATTTCAGTTTGCCTTGTACAATCGCATGTATGTTTTCCCATTGGTGGTATCCATTTGTCGAGTCTTGGCACTCTGCATGCCGGTAATGGTACATCAATGTTCGTTGCACCCCTTCTTGTTGATATTCACTCAAAATATGGGTTACTTCTTCCCTTTTCGGATTAGCGGCACGGGGATCGTCATCTCCTACTGCCATTTCTATCCAATAGGATAGGAAGAATCCATCTGGCGTGAATACTTGCATCGTGCTGAGATAAATCACTTCCTTTATTTTAAACCCAACTCGTAAGAGAAGTAAGTTATCTTCGGCCGTCTTTGTGCTGAGAGAAATGTAGGCCTCCATGGCTATTGTATTTTCCCCATCAGCCCGGCCATGTTCGATTATGTGCTGCNGGTACTTCTCCGTTTTTGGTTTCACCGCGCATGACTCCATATTTGCTGACCACAAGGTTACAGCTTCTTGTAAATACTTGGTATGGCTTTCCCCTTTCAAATTAGAGGGACCAGAGCCAAATGGCTTAGTTGATGGGTCTTCTAGTTCGCTGTCGCACTTGCACTTCATAGANTGGGCCGCGCTAAGATGACATCGCAGATCTTCCAGCTCATTCGCAAAAGGTTTATAGACCCCTGACCATACGTTGTCGGCAATAATGGTATTTTCTGGCGTAGTCAAATCAAGGGGCTTATATGGCCATCCTGCTAGCTCTACTGATTGTGCGCACAGGAGCTNAACTTCAGTTTTTACCTCGGGACTGGTTCCCTCTTGTAAGACGTACGTGATTACCGGACCGTTTACCCTTCCGTTTGGCTTATGCGGTAATCGGGGTTCTGGTGTTGGTGGGGAGAAGACGAGGTTTTTTTTCCGTCAGCGGGACTTCCCTACCTATTCGTGTTAACCTCTGATCTCGGCGCGTGCCCACGCCTAACGTCACGCCGCCGGAACTTTGATCCGGCGGGGGCCCTTGTTCTGGAGAGACTTGCATCCTAAAATCTCCAGACTCCTCTTTAGTCACCTCCGGACTCATATCCGGAAAATGAGTAGTAGCTGCGTTGGAACTATTATTGAGTGAAGTAGGCATGACGGCGGTTGTGGTGGGATCATTCCGCACTGATGCCTTACCGTCATCTGGACAAGCAGCTTTGCCTACATCCTCGGGGTCTGCTTGATTAGTTTGACCCCCATTCGCGTCAGCGGGACTTCCTCGCTCGGCACGAATTAGACTGGTGTCAGCAGGACTTCCTGGCTCGGCACCTAAAGAGTCTCTTTGATTTCTTTTAACGCCAGCGGTGTTAACCGACCCAACGTCTGCGCCAGCGGCCCTTGCCAACTCGACGCTCATCTTGCCTACATCATTGGAGCCTCCTTGATTAGTTTGCACTCCATTTGCGTCAGCGGGACTTCCTCGCTCGGCGCGATTTTGGCAGGTGTCAGCAGGCCTTCCTTGCTCGGCACCTAAAGAGTCTCTATTTTCTATTGTAACGTCAGCGGTGTTTACCGACCCAACGTATGCGTCAGCGGCCCTTGCCACTTCGACGCCAGCGTCAGCGGCCCTTGCCGTCTCGACGCTTGTCTGTTCTGCAGCTTTCACCAACCCATCCTTGGTCACAGTTTTGCAAGGACTGTTTCCAATTCTGGTTCCTTCCTTTTTTTCGCGTAAAGTCATACTATGAAGTGTTGCCAATGATAATTCTTCATTGGGAGTAGACGGGGTCTTAAATTCAGTATCTATATTAGGTAATTGTTGTACTTTGTCAATCCATTTTTGCCCCACTATATTAAGAGGAACTCCTTTGCCAGTTGCAAATGGAACTTGCAACCCGTCAAGAGGTACTATTACTAGAGAGTCGACTCGGGACGGGCCTCCTATTCCGCGCAATTTCATATCAAGTGGCTGTCGTTCAGCCCAGCTTCTCGGATATTTATTTTTTACTACGCTTTTCATAATCAAATTGGGGATACTGCCAGTATCGGCTAGAAATTTAGTGTCTGTGTTTGTATCCACTAGGTATAAAAGTTGCCCACCGAATAATTCTGCGAAATCCGGTTGTAGGGGGTTGTCCGGTGAATCAAGGAATGTGAACAAAGATAACGAGGCATTATGTACAGTTTTAACATGTTGGGGTAATATTGTGTCAGGGAGCTGATTTACCGGATCAATCAGCGCCCCCAATCGTTTTTTGAGACGCGTAAACCTTGTTCTAATTCCTCATCTGTCCAGTAAGAGGCGGCGTATTGACGCGGCTCTTGTCTATATGAAGGCGCAATCCAGTTTACCTGGCTGTTATTTAGAATTGGATTCGCGGGTGGTCCCCTGGGACCCCATTGGCCCCTATCGTGCCAGTTGGTTCTATCTCTGTTTTTATGTATACTATCATAATAGGCCTCACATAGATTAGTTCTTTCTGCCAACGGGGGAGAGCCATGGGATATGAGATACCGATCAAGGTCTGAAAGCGTCAATAATCCATGGTTAGTAAGGAACGGACGCCAGTTGCGTTCAGCGGATTCCTTAATACGCTGCGGCACCGGTCGGACCCGTTTACGGATTATCCACCCCAATTCGCTATCTCTAGAAAGTACCTCATTGTTTAGCCAAAGGACAAACTTGGCAATGCAATTACGGGGTTGGTGCCCGGGAGCCTTGCAATAATAACATACCGAAAGAGCCTGGCCCTGAGAAGGATTCAAATACAAGCCTAAGGGGGCAAAGATATTAGTATTTCCAAGGAAATTGTACCTCTCACCTTGGCTTTCCGCGATGTGGCGAGCCTCCTGACTGTTTGACGAAGTAATTTGCGTATTATCTGGTCCCACTCCAGAATCCTGTGTTCCTTCCGTTCGTGGGCTTCTTTGGCTTGAAGATCCTGGTTGTTGACCGGATTGTGCTGACCCTGAAATATGTACAGGCTGGATATCGGGTTCAGCAGAGGCGCCTTGTCTAGTAGTTCGCGCTCGTCTGCCTGCCCCGATACCACTCGATACGTTAGTAGGACGCCGGTTTAATCTTGCGTATCGAACAGGATTTCGGCGTAATTGTGTGACCTGTTCTGTATTCACAAGAGGCCGTGAAGGGACCACTCTGGGAGGTTGAGGTGGCGTTGCCTCGAATTCGGGTGGAGGATGGGAAGAAGATAAGGTAGGCTCGGGAGGTACTCCCAGTTGTCGATCTCCGTTAGGGTGAGTGGGATAGCTATGTATCACAGGCCCAGCGGGCTGTACATTATAGATATGTACAGGCGGCAAGGGCGACTTGTTCTTCTGAGTTCTTCGGGTTGTCTGAGACGTCGGACTCGATTCCTGTTCATCTTGGAATTCCGAATTCCAGAACAGTTGTAGTTCTTCTGCGACTTTCCGCCAGGTGTGTTCTTCCCACCCTCGAATAATCAACCTGAGCGCTTCCGGCAGCTGCTGTCTCAAATTGCGGAAGAGTCGCAGCCCGTCCGGATTATCCAAAACTAGATCGTCCATGTCTATCTCTAGTTGTTTCAGGGCGCTGTTAAGTAGAGGAAGGGGTTCATCTTCCCAATGATAATTTCTTCGGAAATCGTTGAGAATTCTTTCATTGTTCACAATTCCTTGCGGGTTGGAAAGTGATAGCGACCTCATAACGGATTCCCAGCTGGCGTTTCCTGAGTTTGTGTTGAAGAAGTTTCCAAGTTGATCAGCTTGTTTGTAACGCCCCGCATTCTTCAATTTCTTTTGCATTGCATTCATCAATATTATATCAGCATCAGTATTACCTTCACCGTGGTGAATTCGCCTCATTGTGTTCTCCATCCATTTGAGAAGAGGCATGTCCCCCGGATCCATTATCAACTGTATCATTTCCTTTTCGGACTGAAATCTAACAGGTGTAGTTAGCGTTGGGTTTACTATTACCTCCATCTGTCGCGAGAGCGGCTGAATTGGGCGGCCATCATCACTGTCATCTGGAGTAGATGCGAAACGCGGCATTCCAGGATTCCCCCGGCCATTTGGAAGATAGCGCGCATCGTAATACTCAGGACCACGGAGAATTTCTCGGGAAGCGCCACTATCTTCAAGGAAAGCATTTCGAGTAGCTTCCCGGAGGGTGTCCTGTGTGGATTCCATTTGCTGTACAAGTCTCTGCAGTCGGGATGTCGTCGCACTTTCAGAATCAGAATCTTCTGGTTGACCCTCCGAGTCTCCTTCCTCATACTCCTCCCCTTCTCCACGGAAAATGACGTGCTTAGCGTCGCTCGGCGACTTTCTTGCCCGACTACTTCGTGTCCCAACATCACCCAACTTGTCAATGTCCCGCCGCTGACCCTTCGCATCTCGAGGTCTCGACACAAGTTTCCGGAATGAGGACAGATGTTTACTGTCCAATTCGGAGTCTGCTTCGCGTTCCAGTCTCATCGGTCCTCCTGTCGCCACTCCCGTAGGTGTCCAATATGCCATGGGCGTGTTAGCAGCATCTTTGGTCTTCATCGCCGGGTGCATATTCCCTTTTGTTCTAAAGGTTGGAGCCATCAGTGAACGGGCAACCGGTGTCGGTCGAGATGGGGCATCAGCCTTCGCGTCTGGGTGCGTAGGGTAGACCGCCGTTACTGTATGACAATGCAACCCCTTTTTCACGGTGAAGGTGGGCATAGGTTGAGTCTCCCTGACCATACGGATAGCTGGTGGATCATAGGCCGGAGGAGGCGCTGAGGGTACGACAGCCAGGGCGGGAGGAGGAGGCGGTTTCTCTCCTACCACCTGCGTATAGGCTTTACCCAGCTCGAATTCAGTCTGCAAGATCTCGTTTAATACGTCAGGGGAAACCTTTCCAGTAATTTTTGAAGTGGCGTCACAAACGGCCTTCAGGTCAGCTTGAGCCCGCCGGACGTCTTTTCTTGCTTTTTCCAGCTCCTTCACTGCCTCAGGCAGGGTCGTTTTGACCTCCTGTAGGACTCTTGTCTGGTCGGCCACATCTTTAGCGTATTGCCTCTCTTGGTCTCGCACATCTTCGTGACGCTTTTGGGTATATTTAAGCAGTCGGATTCCCTGCTTTAGCTCCGCCGATGCCTCCGTTGGTTTCTTCTTTTTAAATAATTTCAAGATTCTTCGCATGGCAATAGTAATAGATTTGATTTATAGACCCGTAGTAGAGTTTTCGAGGGCCTGCTTTACGCTGGAGATGGTCGGGTCGTCCAAGGTAGGCCGCGGTGTTGTTCCGAGTGATGAGTTGTGGTCGTTAGTCTCGAACTCCAAAAGTTTAGAAAGCGAGTCTTTAGTAATGATAAATTGGCATCATGCAGATATGTTTTGCGAGCCAATAAGAGTTGGGGACGATGTTGTAACTCCGTTGTTAGGTCTTCCGTTTCCAATCGGAACTGTAGTTGAAGAAAACCCCGGTACCAAATGTAGATATACTGGTGACAACGTAACTAACAATGAAATTACAGACGCAATCAGGGCCACGACCAATGCAGTTTTAACGATGGTCGTCTTTAAACACATTTATAGGTCAACGTGCTACACCGGAAGTAATAATCCCAGCTTGGTGCCTCCAGTACGTTTAGAGTGCAGCTCCAATAACGCTTGTTACTGCGAGAGTCTACACTTGGTTCGATTTTACTTCACAGTGTTGGTTTTCCTTATCTGTGTTGATGTTGTGACCTTGTAGCATCCACAAATGGTGATCGAAGCAGTTGTAAGGGTAGCAGCAGCTAGATCCAATCAGGCAATGACCTCCAGGTCCAGAACTTAAAACTACACTGGTATAACTAGTAAGCTAAGCCTTAATACAACCAAATACTCCAATCAGTTAATCATGCAAAGAGGAATGAGGTCTCTATGTGTAAAACCTGATATAATTGATAAACATGCTTCAATAATATTACAAGTTTTATCTAAACCTATTCATCAACATGCACGATTATTAAACATTTTCAATACTCCAAGGTTTGTTTACGAATATACTTCATGCAACGGCCTGTCCTGCCGAAAAGCAGCTCCAAGGTTGGTTTACACATATAATTCATGTGACGGCCTATCCTGCCGAAAAATTCATTCATGAAATATTGTGTCATTACACAACACTCAATTACAATAGTATTTTGATCACAATCTACTATATCTCTGGGTTCGATTGTACTGGTGTTTTAAGCTTTTTATTCATTCGTATGTACCGTGTCTCACAGACCATAGATCTGATTTACCACGAATCCTAAACTTCTATCCCGTTAGGGTGAAGGGTCCCGACACTAACATACGGCGTGGTCGGTTATAACGCCTTACTGTACGAGACGCTACAACATAGATCATTATAAACACTCATTGTAACAGGTTTGACTTTGTCGAGAACAGTGTGACGTTAGTGTAGGTAGGGGTATTTATTTTAGTAACTTAGGACATTAAACAACGTGTCAAGGACCAGTAATTTCCTGATTTAATGTCGTTTACACATACACCCTATT
>ATSW01009287.1:0-23643 GCA_000444245.1 Botryllus schlosseri
GCAACGTTATGTTACCGCCGAATACTTTGAGAATTGAGAAGTCGATCAGTAACTAGATTTTCGGAAGCAGTGCAACTGTTACATTCGATTAATATCAGTTATAATAAATTGTAAGCTATTCACGAAGGATTGCGTTATCAATAGCGAGGCTTGGCCCATCTGTGCCTTACCTCTCGTTTCGAGCTATATTTTCAAACAATAAAAATAACAGTTTTCACTGAGAAAATGTGGCGCACTCGACGAATCCCGTGTAGTGAGTTCGAATTAGTGCTAACATGACGCCACGAATTTTCAATTGTGACATAACAGCTGATTTGCAAGTATGGCTCTTTGGGAGTATAAACGGAAAAAATACGTCCAATATGGCTCTTCGGACAAAAAAGGTTCCCGACCACTGATCTATGGAGTCAGTTTAAAATGTCCGCCCTGGAAATCATTGTACATAATGTAGAGCAGTGGTTCTTAACCTTTTTTCCTCCAGCGCCCCCTTTCAAAAATTATCGTGCTCCAGCGCCCCCCAACCTCATATTGTAAAGAATGTAATAAAGACAATGAGTAAGAGGGACGGCCGTAACAGCACTTCGTCAACCCCCCTAAAAACGACTGCCTTGCGCACCCATAGCGTGATAAACCAAACTTCTGCGGGCTTCGCTTTCAAGAACCCCGTAGCGTGATTTCGATGGTCAGCAAAGTTTGTGTGGCCTGGTCGCCCTAGGTACCAAAATTTTTTATAATGCATGAATGAATAGGTGGTTATTACATAATAAATATAAGTCGCTATAAACTTTTTATCCTCTCAGCCCACCTAATCAGATTCACCAGTAGCGCTGAGTGAGCTGTTGTATTGGAAAATAAAGGGCACGTAATTATTAATTAAACATATTCGGGCGTGCCCGTGGGTACAATTAATTCGTTATCAGGGCCGTAACAGCACTTCGTCAGCCCCCCCAAAAATACGTTGGTCTTAGGCCCCCCATCGGGTGATGAAAAAAATAACTTCCAGGGGGCTTCGCCCCCCNGACCCCCTT
This sequence comes from Botryllus schlosseri, assembly GCA_000444245.1. Taxonomy (NCBI): domain Eukaryota; kingdom Metazoa; phylum Chordata; class Ascidiacea; order Stolidobranchia; family Styelidae; genus Botryllus; species Botryllus schlosseri. Next base: position 1,029 of record ATSW01009287.1, read on the forward strand.
CGGCTNTCCGCTATTTGCTGATACTAGTCATCTACATTGGGTGTCCATTTACTGAGCCAGCTATTNTCGCCTAGACGCGCGAAGNGCGAAAAATTTCAATAATTAATGATTGAATTGGTCAATATGATCGGNAATTGCATGTATATTGATATCAATTTTTATCCTCTCTCTGCTCACGTAAACAGATTTACCGGTAGAGCTGAGTGATGTGTGATTGAAAAGGTAGGACCCCTCAATAATAATTATACATCTTCGGGCGTATACCCGTTGGCAGGAACGAAACGGCACTTCGTCAGGCCCCCCGAAAAAACTTGGGTCTTGGGCTCCCATAGGGTGATAAACCGACCGCCCCCCATCACGTTGTTCGCTTTTGCCACGAAATCAGCTGTACTGTTTAGCGAACCAGTGCGAAGCGCGAAAACTTTCGATAATTCATGATAAAATCGGTCAGTAAGATCGGGAATTGCATATATCTTGCAAAATCAATTTCTTGTCCTCTCTGCTCACGTTACCAGATTTACCGTTAGAGCTGAGTGAGGTGCAATGTTCCCTCTAAGCTGCGCACGTGCGCAGTGCTGACACGGTCTCTGCGCACAGAAAATNTACGTTGCGCACAACAAATCCGAAGTTATGACCATTTTTTTAGTCGTTACGCACTGTCGTCCAAGGGTCTGCACAGTGAGTTGTTGAGTGTGCGCAGACTCGTCAAAACGTAGAGAAACATTGTGAGGTGTCTTGGAAACTGTAGGGCCCGAAACTAATAATTAAATATATTCGTGCGGGCGGACCCGTTGGTATGACTTCGTTGCATGATGTTATTTCGTGACCTCCTGTCTGCTATATCAAAAAATATAGAATCGCCCAACAGGGATATCGCCCAACAGGGATATCAAGTTCTATATATCCCTGTAACCCAATCGTACTAAACTAAAAGACGCACACGATTTCAAATTGGTATTTCTTCACTGGCATATAATTTTTCCCTGCCAGATGGAATTCGTCTTCTGACGTTCAGATTGCCAAGACAGGAACATTCGGTGCCAGTCATGTAGGCGGCCATGGAAAATTAAACCTATATCTCTTTTGTAGGCTATATATAACGAAGTTTTCGGTGTTAATTTGCTCTGAATACTCATTAAGGATATGTCCTACCACCACATAATCTACTGCGATGCCATTTTTCTCCAGCGCCCCCCATATCGCCCCCATGAGCCCAGCGCCCCCCATATCGCCCCCCGAGCGTTTCCGCCCCCTTCAAAATCGCCAGCGCCCCTTGGGGGAAAGGTTAAGAACCACTGATGTAGAGTCACATGAATTGATTGTATCATTGGAATGAATATTCTGACATCGCAACTTCAGTTGGTTTTGTACAAGACATACAATGCTCATTGAGGTTAGGATGCTTTGCTTGGGATAGGTTGTGGGTGAAATGGTTGGGTTATGTGGGTCGATAAATACAATTAATCGCGCTCTATCGGATAACTTTCATTATTGTCGGAGCTTGTGGTCCGACGTATATGTTGCGCATGATTTCGTCGGGTTTAGCGTCGATAGCCATTTGTAGGTCAGTATATATTGTAAGCCAGGGGTTTTCAGCCCTTTCTTGGCCGTACCAGGGCCGTAACTGCTGCACCCGAACCCCCAATCGCAGGAGCTCGAAGTGACCCAAGATTATTTCGTTGGTCGTTTGTTGGAGGATATTTATTCGACTTGAAAATTTTCGTCGCGCTTCGCGCGATTTCATGGCACGAAAGGTCTACTATTAAATATCATCAGTTAATTACTAGAAAAATGCCCATATTTTACAGAAATAGGCATATCGGCGCCGTCGATTACCACGCATTGAACAGGATTATGACGCCAAGATAAGAGGTGGGCCACAGCACATTTTCAAATCGGAAAATGGGTCACGGCCAAGAAAGGGCTGAGAACCCCTGGCCTAAACAATGACAGTACGGTCGGGAGTTTTACTCAGTAAATAATATCATAGTTTAGCCACTACTTTTCCAAGATTATAACATCATGTGATGTCTGCGTGAGCGCATTCTTCGTAATCTTCGAACGGGGTTCGGATAATAACGTTGCTTCGACCGTTCTGTTCACGTCGTGTTCGGTGTGCGAAACTTGACAATTCAGAGGTTCGCGTTCCCAAATCGCCATGGCAGGTTCTACTCTGTGATCGCTTTGGTGAAGTATCATAGTTTCATATAAATCTCCGTATTTTTTATCAAAATTCCACGGATTTATACTTTTCATTACTGACTGCAAGAACAAAGGAAATCCAACTAAAAACTTCGATAAAACTTGTCACGTCAAAAGGCATAATGACTCTCAGGAATCTGGCTCGTATAATCACGTTATTTTAGTTGTAAGTATTATATTCACTCGTTTTTACCACTGCTACGTGCGAAAACGGGATATAGTAAGATAGTCGGCGTTTATCTTCCCACGCTGCAGCATAGTTCACTATGCCCGTTACAACGGCAATTGATGGATACTTGGATTCGGTGGTGCATGATAATCCCTTCCCAAATTGTTCAGAAAACATTGGGTGCGGATCAGGGGCTCTTTCGGACAAAAGAGTAACCCCACATGTGCTACAAATTGTTCAGCAACATGGAAAGCAATTTGGAAAATACTGGTACATTTCGAGTAGACAAGACCGGATTTACGATTTACAAATGATATTGCTCTTCCGAATTTAAAATCCGAAGATCATTTAGTACAATGTTGAAGTCCAAGTCCAAAGCCGGTAATCGCATTGGAATTGTGAATAATTATAGAGTTGATCCTATAGTCCAAATCCATATCCGATCCTAATCCGGTCAAAGCAATCGAATCCGATTTTTAAATGTAATCCATGCTGGGTTCTGATTTCAAGACCTAAAATATAAAATATGTTAAGCGTGAATCCGCAAAAATGGCGTGCCTCCCATCTCCGAACCGGAGTCCAATATTGTATTCTCATACAGGGCGAACACCTGATTCTTGTATTACGATCTCACGCGCTGTCTACGATGATATTGTGGGCATAATAAGGCCCTGATATAAGTCCGATAGCCGTGTGTGTGTGCCAATACATCATCATTATTAACTGATTTGAAGAATGAGTTGTTGTCTGAACTGTCTGCGTTGCATGACATGCAGTTTGCACGCATTTACCACAGAAAGCTTGCGGTTGTGCCCAGGAATCGCTCCCTAACCCCGAATGCTATTGCCAGTGGATTTGCGTGTGATAAACAGTCTAATATCCTACAAACCAGTATACTTGATTTGTAATCCCTTTTGTTGTAAAAATTATGTACAGGTGGAAGTTACTAAATTTCATGGCTATAGTCTTCATACGTACTTCTTACGCTCGATGCCGTGTATATCGAAGTAGTATAGATTGTTAATGTTATAAATTCGGCTTTCCCAAAATTCCCAACGCGCATCAAGCTCTTATTCAATATAAAGCGTCGAAAGAGACTTTCATTGCCGCACATTAATGCATTTCTTCGCGGGTGGCGTCAAATATCCACTGACAGACATGAAAATGGATTAGCCTTTCAGACTATTGTGGTATTCCGTTTAGTCATGCTGAAATATGCGGAATGGTAAATAATCGTATGAATTCATATTTCAGAGATATAAGTATAAGAAGTTGGTATGTTCATGGGGCGCAGGGAAAATTCGCAACTGTGCTTACAATCTTAAGTTGTTCTACCCTAGACGATCCTGTTAATCCGACAATAAATAGGAAAATACATCAAGTACTTTCAAGTAACGTGGAGTACGATGTCACGCACTCATATGCTCTTATAACTAACGGTAACGCAACGTTGAAAGATCATTAGTGTTGCTGTAACACTCTTCATTTGAGAAAAGGGACATTTTATGGCGTCTGCGTTTTCAAATAAATGTTTGAGTTGCTTTGCGCTGATGGATGGTTGGATAACCTACCCGGCGAAAATATTGTTTAAACAAATTATTTTCAGCGTGGGAATACATTTCTGATTGATGGAAGCATGAAAAACGTAGCGGCGTTGATACCCATTGACTGCGGTATTAAGTTTAGAAAATCTCCCTGTGAAATTGTGGGAACAATAAGGAACCAGGAACTATGATCTGGATTAAAAAGGTTACTTGTGCATGAAATGTACAATGTACATAGGTTTTCTCATCTGACGAAATTCAAAACTTATTTAGTCTGTCTTTTCGCGGGAAAATAGGCTATTTGTAGGGTTTTGAGCACGTGGTTGGTTGTGAATAGCAACGATCGACTGGTTAACAAGCTATACTCTTCTCTTCGTCTGTTCTTATGATAAAGTTCTCATTTTATATCTTCGTAAACCTAATTCTTTTCCTTTACTTTCACCGTGTGATGTGGATATGTTTACAATCCTACAACGAAGATAGAAAATGAGAACTTCACTATAACTGGTCGATCGTTGCTTAGGCAACCAATCCTGCAATTGGCCTATCACTAAACTGCAGAATCGTTGCCTCTTCAACAATCATTGTGAATAACAGCTCATTGTCTGTATATGCCGAAGCAGGGGCTTAGTTTAATTGATACCTATGGGAATTGATAGCCCAATGATAAAAAGCAAAATTCCGATATATCTTGTGATAAAGGCATTTCTAAAGCCTGGCACTTCTCAGTGGCTACTCTGTCAGTAATATCAGTCGAACTATCTCCTAGTAGGCAGTTGGACTTTCAAGTGAGAAAGGTTAGTGTTCTCGGAAACTAAACTGATCACTGCTACAGGATCTTTTACCTCCATGGCTAGATATTATATCACCCAAGATATCCGATTTGGAGTCGCATTGAATGTAGTGTAGAGATTAGCAACATATATGGCAGTTACATTGATGAGGGAACATTAAAAATTACATCGATTTGCAATAACGTTGTTGTTGTCGGTGATGTTGTGTTTCGGATATTAATCCGGTTGCTCAAATGTTTCACGTGCTCTCTCGCACGCCACCAGAGCCTTGTAATTTCGGAAAGTGCAGACAACTCACGTTACAAATTCGTCTATGTGACAGAGGCACCGCAAAATTATGCGTTGCGCCGAATCTGTGAGAACGTCACCAGTAAATAACGCGTGTAAAGAACTCTATTTAGACCAAGACTAAATCCTAAATTGCAGATGACGTCAGGATAGGATTTCGAAGAGAGAACGATTCTCCCTATGAAACTTGGATTTGAAGAAAAAATTGAAGTATAATCCTGTCTTAACGAGCAGCTCATAAGAAGGATTCCATATTTATTGTAATTGCCGATCTCTCACAATTATCAAGCCTACTTAGTTCGTGATTCATATCATGACCGCGCGCGCCGCTTTAAAACCAATGTGTCTCAAGCCGTATGGGTTACATACGGTATCGCGTTCACAAAATTTTATCGCGGAAATCTAGCCGAGATATATCCCGTTCCTATCTACTAATACAGTTAAATTTGCCCAGAAAGAAAATATGATAAGATGAAGTGGCGACGATGGAATATTGGATTTGACCACACATAGTATTAGACGCAGGTCATTTCTGTTAAACATTTTTCTTGTTGCGTTGTCTCTTTCGCCAGCTACGAATTCGTATTAGAAATGATACGCAATCATGGCGCATCGTGTATCTGTCAATGACACTGATAAACCAGATTAAGGACGCAACGTTGCGTGTGTGTTACCCAAGTCTTGAAATTCTTTACAATTTCCCAATGCAAATCTGAAAATATATTGACATAGTGCATCGATATCTAGGTTGCGGGATGATCTGTCGATAGATGCCTATTGCTGCATTTCACCTCCATTGAAGCAGAACGCAGCTGATGGTATTCACTGATCCCACCACTTCGAAACAGACTGTTCACATTTATTGAATGTATTTGATTTTCACTTGATCAGCTCTATAAGCCATGTAGATTGTACATTGTGCATCTGTACTGTAAAACGAGGGAGTGATACATCAAAGAACAACGAAATCATTTGTAATACATGAGATGAGATTACGTAGATTCCAAGTGCCCAGTTTGCTAGTTTTGGATGTATATACAATTACACATCAGCAAAATAGTGTAACTCATATGGGAAATGTTACAATAAAAATCAGTCATATTCATATAAGTGTGTTTGACAGGTTTGTATGCCTTTTCAGAAGCAATTATAGTACAATGTGTCAATATGTTTCTAGTGTCACTTAGCTGAGTTCAGGTCCAGCTACGAGACTTCAGAGTTGGTTTTAAGTGAGGGGGCAGCAAGAGTTATTGTTTTTGATTTAGATCTGTTTGACATTACCAATGTTCGCTTCATTATGTCAGCAACGTGGTTAGATAAATATCGCAGTTTGGGGCGGTCGACTATAGTGAATCTCATATACTCGGGTTATGAGCTATCCGATACCTGAAAACCCCCTGGCATTTCAGCTGTACAGTGTACAGTACACTCATAATTCAAGAATTCTAGATGAATCATTTGTACCTATATCCTCAAGATGGAAGCTGGCAGATACAATTTCGTAAAATGTAAGCTGTTTCTTGATGTATCAAGCTAATAGGACATCACACCAGATGTAATAAGCTATGCGGTCGATATTATTATTGTATTAAAATGAGGGTCTTGAATTTATTACTAGTATACCAAGTTTCAAAATTCACATCCGCGAAAGATAGAGCTTTATCGACTGATTCAAGTGCTGCCATGGCTGCGAAACTGGAAAGTCAAAGAGACGGCTTCAGTTTCCGCACCTGTGTAGCGTACTGCGGCGTTTTTGTTATGGGTATTGCGACTGGTTGGTTACCTCTGAACTGCGACGGCGAGTCCCTTTCTGAATATCATGATGCTATTGCGGAATGGAGCGGCGATAGATGTGGAAACGTTCGCTTAACATCATCATCACCTTTCCGCTTACGAAGATGTACGGTTCACATCCCTTCCTCTTAGGTTTAACTGAGGATGTCGCTAGCAATGATCAGGGACTAGTGCCCCGAAAAAGTTAAGCCTAGAAATGATACCTCGCTCGAAGGATTTCGAAAACGAGAGAAATCGTTTGGAAGCGAACTGCAGTTAGTGCTCAACATGTATTATCCGCTATGTACTAAGAGCATTCGTTATAAGCCGATGCCGTTTTGAACGAGACGATGCTTGCTGGATAATGCCGGGAAAAAAGGAGTATCCATCACATGTAACGTGGTGAGCATTGTAGTCAATATATCATCGATTACCGGCATGTAANGACGCATACATAAATTGAACTTGATCAAGTCAGCAGCATNTGANTGAAATCAGCCGGATACCGCANCGNTGTNGTAAGCCGTATNACTAGAAAACGCGCANACTACGCGGCAGGTACGTNTTTTCGCATTCCAGTATCAGGCAGGCTGNGGTAATGGATACCGACNTTNCGTGTAAAACATCGGGCGACTTGCCGTNGTCTCGCCGACGTAGAGTCATGTTTTNGTCAGGCGCGAAAGCTTAATCCNGACCTATCGTCGAAACGANATGGAAGNCTTCTACATCTGCGACTACATTTAGACAAATATTTATATACGTCGATTTAGGTTGCCTAGATGCATTCCACAAATCCATAAATTAAAATGCGTAGACGTATTTTGTTCATATAATTTGAGAAGACGAAAAATACATTGCATGAAACCTGTGATTTCGCTATACGTAATTGCCGATACCAACATCGCGCGGTGTATTTTGCGGTACAAACCACTCTGAAGTCAATGTAATGACTAGAGCTGCACATGTAATCAATCCATATTTTAAGCATACCTGCTCATTAGCGGTACTTGAAGCAGTCATATATCCTAAGCTCCCGTAATAACATATTTGATTGAGATTGGACCCAGAAGGTCACATGCTCAAGATTCGAGGTTACATGAATTACAATCCGGTCAATTTGAAAAATAAATTGCAGTGTATCGAGTGTATATGCTGCATACTGATCTAGCAGGATCCCATTTCATTCTGTAATTGACCGCTGTATCAAGTTACTCACATGTGTTTACCTTTNCTCACTAATTATTGTTTTGTTTTGTTGTGCTTACATTCATTACGCCGCGGTGACGGTTTAGACAGGTGTATAAATATCCCGGTGAATGTGTCCTTGTGGTATTTAATCCATTGCCGCAGTGTGCTCTGTGTCAACTTACGCTTTTAAAGCGTGCTGTTAATTTTCCCAATTTTAAAATGGCTGGACTTGTGTTCCCAACATGACCACCCAAATAGGGAGTGAGTGTTTCAGCGAATTTGAACTCACGCGAAGCTCAGCAGGTCTACAGTGTTCAGGAGGCTTCCATTTGCAAACTCGATGTAGTTATATGACCGGATATATACGCGCCTGGCAGTAGGCGTATAATGAATTTGTCCTGGTGATTTTGTTCATGTGGTTATCTGTTTGTTTCAAATAGCCTCTCTGAAACGGTTTGTGTCAGTTAGCACTGTTCATGTGTATTGTACGCGTGTACTAACATCTAGGATTGGTAATTCATTTTATACCCTTTTTTGTATGTTGTTTGCTCCGTTACAATACAATACCCAATGATATATGTGGCATTTATTTATTATACTAATAACCCAAAGTGGTATATTTTATACCTGTGACGTTTCCACGACCATTGTCCACTGTCTAGACTTCAGATTATGTTACACAAGCTTGTCAAGATGCAGTAAGATGCTTCGTATTGTTGATTTGGAAAAATCGATTTCGTAACTGCTAGAAAGATAATTTGTGCCAATAGCAACAAGAACGTGTTAGCGATAGAATGAATTTCCTGCTTGTATTTTGTTAATATTTACGCAGTCACAACCAAATGTCCTATATGAAATATATTATAAGACGGCGTCTCAGTGGAATCAGAGTAGTCCATTTTTAAATCTTGAGGATATCTAGTTTGATTATCAATATCTTTCGGTCGCATCTTGACAATGGTTATTATTTGCAAAACTACTCTGATTCCACTGTGGGGATAGGTCCCGGATACATGCCGGATAATTATGGTAACTTTTCTGTGATGTGGCATCTATTGTCATTCCCGAAAACACGATAACTTGAACATCAAAATAAAAGTCGGGCTCTCGCCCAATACGCGAATTGCCGTTTCTCGAGGTCGAGGTTTTCGCTTGATCAACTGCGAAGTGACTGTTGCTACGCTCAGATGGCTTAATTGATAAACCGCGTTGCAATCGCGGTTTAAGTGTTGATTGAGTTTCGAGTAAGAAAGATGTGCGCGTTCACGGATTACCCAAACTGAGAAATACAGCAAACATGTTTGAATATCCTATTTGACAAGAGTAATTGTAGGGTTTTAGATAGTTGAGTCGGATCCTATGCGCAGTACACAGATCATTTCTAGTGCAGCATTATAGTCACACCTGTCAAGGTGTCTCGGTAATCGGCTCTCTGCGTATATTACACATTTGAGTTGACGTTGCGCAATTTGTCCTTATCAATATAATGATTTTTAACAACCCATATCATTGTATATCTTATATATAATACGTGAAACATGTGCTACCTATAAACGCTTTCGAGTGTTTTCACATAATATTTGCACAATTCTTGAGATGTCCAATGGTCCACTTAAAAATCAGACGCAGTGTGTAAGCCGACTTACGCCTTCCTATGAATTTGATTTATTGTATTTATATACCGGTAATTTATTCGGTTGATGCGGATAATCCGGTGTCTGCCACTGGAAAGAGGACAGCGGACATCTCAAGAGCAGATTTTATTATTGTATCTAACGGAGTCGACTTCCTCGCAGTTTACAAAGTATGCGCTCGCAGAGATAAAAACAATCGGGGCCTACGGTAGCGTAGGCCCCGAAACAATTAATATAGATTACCGAATGCTTCAACTACATGGCACGCAAGCCTAGTTCCACAATAAAAACGCCTTCGTTACCATGAGAATAAAACTCACCTCACGTATGGTCTGCTCCGTTGGCGCATATTATTTCGATATGTAGTTGAGTGATATCCTATGCGCCCCAAACTACTGTTTATCGGCAGAATGCCATCTTGTCGATTTTAAAATGTGATAGATCAATAGCTTCACACATAACGAATCCACTTTACACCTATGTTTGTGAATAATTTTTAATTATTGGATTCTACTGACTCGATATGACACTGATCGATATGTCTAAGTTTATATATTGAGGTTTTCTATGCTAAGACGTACGCTCATACATGTCCTCATGATCAAAACTGATTACGCCCATTTATAACTACTAACATTTTACGGAAAATCAGCTGTATGCATAGTCAAATATTCTTTAGTTTTCTGCGATGAATTACTGCAGCTTTGTACTCGACCGTGTGAAGTTATGTTTCATGATCGTGTAGTAGCACGCTCATTGCTGAAGGGTTGTCATGCTTTAAGCTAATCAATTCAATGAGCTCATGCTGTTGGATTAGCAATGTTGTACCAGAATAAAATGATTTGTACGGGACTGACGTAGAGTAATCCCACTATGTACCGATCCGGGATACGGGGGCATTAGTTTTAATTGGTTATGCGGGTTTGTGGCTTTTGAAGAGTTTAATCCCCTGGGATCAGATGTGTATCATGGAATATTTTGGCAAGCTGATTGTAAATTGTTCTATTTGAGGAAGGTGTCCAATGTACTACAGACCAAATTGCTTCAAACGGAAACATAAACTTTATTATAGCACTTGCCATTTCCGGGTGTCGGTTTGAAACGTGAAGTACATCTGAGTTTTAATAATAACTATACCAATCGTCAGATCATATTTTCATCTGACCAAGACACACTCAATGTACAATGCGATAAGACACAATGCGATGTAATGAACAGATAAGAGGATGCCGAACGACCAGTTGCAGTCTCGTAAACTGGCATTCACCGCGATCTAGTGCTCGATAACACAGTTCTTTTCGATGTTATTCTCTATTCCGCGGCTCTTTCTTGCTCTTCCCATTCCTTGTCAGTGCGTTCTTTCGTCGGTTTTTTCACTGGGTTTTTCTGTCGCCGTAAGAACAGCGGCGGGGGACAGGAGGAGCCCAGATGAACCTCCGACGCGAAATCGATCTCTACTACAATCGATTTCATCCGATCCAGGCTTACATTGTCTTTTGAGTCGGGATTTGACGAATCAGAAATGTAGTAATGGGGGATGCGGGGTAAATGGAACGGACTCGTAATTTGATTTGATGTAATTTTATGTTTAAAAAAAATCGAGGGGCACATAAAGTGACACGCTGAACATGCAATGTCGGTGGAAGCCCGCTTAAGACCACGAATTCGTCAGTAGATGGATGGTATACATCAAAGTTCAGGTTCCAGATGACATGAATAGCTTCAACATAGATCTAATTGATGCATAGAAGCAGATTTGAATTTAAATCTTCGGGAAGTCAGACACACTTTTCTTTCAGCAGTTTTGTTACATGGGAATGTAGATACGTGAACAATGAACATGCCAATGCTACAAAATGTCAAATACTGCACATCAGTCTAGGCTTTGCGATGATAGTGATAGGAAATATATTTTCGAAAAACATTACGTAATCGTGCGACTGGCCGGATCAGGCCTGAGAATGTTTGATGTTTCTGGTTTAAAGTTTGCACATTGAGGGAGTCAAATAATTTATAAATCTACTCGAAGTTCATTTTACGACTTACTATATCCTATGTTGCAATCATCTGGTTGCATGTGTTCACCAATTTCGACACCAGACGATGAATAAAAATGGCTGAAATGACTCGTGGCAGACGCATAATGCATATGTAGAATGTATATTGTAGGCCTACATGAACTTTACAGTCTCGGCAGGGGCGTGCTCTTAATTTCTGATGATCTATCACTGCTTTAGCATCCGAACCAGACTTGATGTGATATGAGTAATGTTTTTGTTTGCATTTGCAGAAATTCGTCAGTCACACAGTGTGCCGAGATGTGGCCAGACCATATACCACCGCATATGGCAAATCGCTCGTAAAGTCGTCATGTTAGCAAAGGGTGTTAGGTAGTCTGGAGACCTGGCTTTGAATTTACAGTTGAATATCGGCCAACACTTAAAAACAACTCAGCGATTAGGTCTTTCATATGTAGACGGTTACAGTGCTGGATCAATACACATTGTATGGAGAGCGGAGACTTGTTACAGGTTATATTATTATATGCAGTTGTATTAAGAAGCTATTGCTGAACCGATGAAGAATCCTTGCAACTTCAGACGTTCGGTCGTTAGGGTTTCCCGCTGCCAGTAGTAAATATTCGTTTAGTCGAGCTGTTTAGAAACACGCAATCACTGACATCAATGATAATTACCATGGTCAACTATTTTCACAACTCATATTTTTTCCTAACAGAACCAGCCATACCACAGATTTTATTTTATACATCTCACATCTGGTCATCCGGTGTGAGACTGCGTGATAGTTGTGCGAGCGATAATAAAATCATATTCAGGGTTTATCAGAATCACCATGAACTTCTATACAGTATAATGTATGTATGCAATGTATATGTGTGTGTGTGTGTGTGTGTGTGTGTGTATGTATGTGCGTGTCTATATAAGGTATTTCATGGTGCCTAGTTACTAGAGTCTCGAAAACCAGGCCTGAACGGACTAAAAAATCAAATCGAATAGTCTACTCCACGGGTATCAAACTCGACTTTGAGGTCGCTGACCGGATCCAGACCTTTTCAACGCTTACGGGACGGACCAGTCAAATGATATCAAATTAATACTACCAAATCCCAACCTCTGCTTCATTAACAATCCCATACATAATATATAATATTAGGGATATTATAAGCTCTATTCTAGCAAGCCGTTAATTGCAAACAATGAAATTGTCTAAAATACGACATAAGAGCCCTTTAAATATAATTATAAACCACAAAATAGTGGCTCTACTGTACGAGTCACGACGATAAAAGTTGATATAGTAATGTGCTCCCTCAGTCGTGATGCGGCCTCGGCAACGTGGCCCGCGTATGGTTTGTGAGAAAGTTCATAGATTTAACGGTGAATGCAGACTTTTGGATTTCGTTCATTATTATACCACCATTGGGCTCCTACGGAGGACGGGTACGTTTTAAATCTGAAGTTATACAGCAATGCAACCACAGCTATTTGCGCATTATCTTATCAGCGTTTGCATTATCTTCATGTCCATATTTTCTGTGTAACTTGCATATAACGGTTTCACATTCGCTTTTCGGACCATGTGCACAATTACTGTTTGGACCATATCTTCAGGAAGCTTTGAACCTGGTGTGAAGTTTATTTTGCCTTCTCGCAAGTTGGCGTTGAATTCATCGATTTGTTACTGCTAGTAATCAGAGTGAAAATAAAACATTGCCGTGGAATCGGTATAACGTGGCGTATGATCATGACGATGTTATATAAGTGTTATTTACGCGAAAATAGTTCGTATTTATAAGTCCCAACATGTGATAGCAAGGTGCTCATAATTGTGTCGTGGGCCAAATGAAATGGTCAGACGTATCCTGAACACCCCTGGTCTATTCCGAACAGTCTGCATGCTCAGTTACAAGCCATACGATTAGGATTGCATGTAAAACAAAAATTAATTTATAACAAACATGTTTAAAACAAAGCCCTTCCTTAAAATATGTTTTATTGTTATTTTTTTTCAAGCCATTACGCCACGAATATTCAGTTGCTACGTCATAGTGGATTGACATTGAGAATTGAAACTATAGGGTAAATATAGTTACTTTGACGGAATATCTATGTACTATAGCTGTTGAACCGACTATTTTGAGGGTTTCAACCTTTCGATATCGTATACGTCGGCTATATCGGGTGGTAATCGTCTGTAGGCTCATACAGCATACGTTTTGGAAAGTATTTACACAATTATGGCATAATTATAGAAATTAGAAACACAAATGTTTTAAACAAAGTGTTTTAAACAGCCATTCGTTTTAAATGCAACCCTACATATACGATAGATGGTTGGTGTTAACTGCACTGCACAAGTGCACATCAATGTTGATGTGAGTTAACTTCTGCATCACATATTGATTGGAAAATTTTCCATTGTTTTGTAACTCTCAAATGTAATCACGGGGGATGAAAAGTATGCTTGATTTAGAAATTTTCGCCAATTGACGCTGTTTTCAAAGTGCTGTTGAAATTGTCATGTCTTCACTCCGTCGCGACATGTAAATATGAGCCAAGCATTCAAGTTATCTACTATTTAATCAATTACTCGTTGTGTTTGAGGGTGTTGACTGTACGTTAATTACCCACCTTGAAGTGGTAGGCTCGGAGCTTTGCACCTTAGTGACGTGTGACTGCACTCAATGAACTCTGACATCTTGTTGTTGGACAGACAAGCTGAATTTGCTCAAGTCCTCAAACTCAGTCAATTGAAATACCAGGATCCAATTCCTGTTTCGCCGAAATTTGGTGTTTCAAGATTTCTGCTCATATAAATTGAACAGTAAACGAAAGATAGAATCTTTCAGTTTCTCCCGTCTGCGCGGTCGTCGCAGAGAGTCAGCGTTAACGGCTCAGTTATCCACAGCATAATTTGGCTGAATACACATTATAATCGAATATATTCATATTGTTTAATATATGAAAACCCGACCTTCGAGTGTGCAATCTTCAGTTTCATAATAATATCTGTATGAATATATTATCAGAATCTATATTGAAGTTCTGATTCCTAAAAATTATTTTTTATTTTGACTATGAAGTTTTATGGACGTCCTTCCTTCCTTAACCCTGCACATTTAAGCTGGACCAGTCCTGGTTTTGGTTGCGAGCGACATATAAAATTAACAGTTGAAACGACACGCAAGGAAGAGGAATGCATGATAACATTACACTAATTATCTTCCCAGATTAGCTCATCATAATGCCGACAATTTGAATAACAGCATCCAGCAGTAATTTTGCCAAAATGTCAGTAATATAATATTACTAGTTACGAATAGTTGTGGCTATTCGAGCACAATCTAAATTCCAGCTTTATCGTAAGCATTGGTATCATCGTCGCGATTTCCTGTGACCAAATTATAAATCGAAAGGTTTGAGCTCGGTATATATCATTCAATCAATATAAATATTTTACTTTGAAATCTAGTAATGTATTTGCTTTGCTGGGTACAAATGTTCACCGCATAAAAATGCAAACGTTTGGTTTCATAACGCTCAGAACGTCAATTATTATTATAGACGAGTAGACATCGGTTTAAGCTATGGTTTGAAAACGCGTACTAAAATTTAAGATAAATGCACGATACGAATCGATAAGCATCGTATTCGAAAGTATTATTCTTGACGCTTTCATTCTTAATATTTTGCATACCATGGACGAATAAAAAAAACATGATATATCTACCTTATTACGTATTTAAAATATAATTGGGCGGGCAAGACTTTGGTATATTGACATAAATGATCGGTTTTTCTAATTCCCATCTCATTTTGTCCGCCGATGGCGAAATCCAGAAAATAGCCCAAATATTTCCATCCGCCAATCTAAATGCGCGTGACGGCGTTGCGATCTCTTTATATGTCATGGCTGGATACCCTGGGGTCAGTTTACCTTTTTCATATAGCCTACAAAGCTATTTCGTAAAACTGTAGGCCTACATATAAACATATTTGTGGAATTTTTTCCACGAAAAAATTTTCACTTTTGCTATATTTCTGACGTTATATAACCATTGCATTTCCTTTGCTCGAAGTAAAACATAATTTACCACGTGAACGATGCTAGCTTCAACTTGATTGCAGCGCATTGTACAATTGAAACCTCGTCCATTATGCTGTATTTTAAAAATTAGTGAAGTCTTTGGCTATTTAGTCGAATAATCAAATGCTGAGTGGCAAGGGGGCTTTGAAAACGGATGAATAAACGACTATATTCTTTGTCGACGTGAGCACCAAAGCTTTGCCTCGCCATCCTTGAAATCAGATACTGCCACGTTCGTTCTAAAGTGATTCGGAAGATCATTAGTGGGCGTCGGGTTGGGCTTTTCGGGTTCGGGCTCGACTTTGAACATATTTATATAGCTCATGGGGTCGGATGAACACGCGACAAATCAATAATATGAAATTGCTATTGGTTTTCTGGGTCGATTAGGGCTCAAATTATACTGCAGTCAACCTTCAGCTTCTGGCCAATATGCGCGACCCGATTGTTCGCGAGTAGCATAGTTGTATATTCCACAGGTGCAACACCAATGGGTCCGAGCGGGGTCGACTCATAAGCGTTGAGGATTTAAATATGCTCCTTATCGCTATCCTAACCGTGTAAGCCAATAACAATGGTGGGTCGTGCTGTAAGTCCGCAACTCTGGATTCGCATGTCCGATTTATCGGCCAGGTATAATAGAGAGGATGCCGAAACACCAAGTTGATATCAGCAACAAAACGTCCCGATTCGATCCCCGTTCCAGGTTGAGCTACATTACAGATGTAAGCGGTGGAAATGTTGAAATCAAAATTGGAAACTGGAGCGTATTCAGTCCGAGTAAACATCGCATGCTACACATAGAGGACAGATTCCTTCAACTGTCCCGTGAGAGTTATTTCCCCGCTGGAGATAAAATCACCCGCGCGCTTTGAATTCTTATAATTTTAAAGGAATGAATTATGCGGGAGCGATTGCCACGGGTAATTGAATAATCACACGGGGAATACAATTATATCTCTGGTAGTATGCGTGTGCGTGCACTGTGCAGTGCATTCTGTGCAAACTGCAAATTGTGCAATGTCCCTGCGAGGCATTGCAACCGCATTAGAACTAACTTACAAAAGCCAGGATGCAAAGTGAGTCGACAGATCAGGAATCATACACAAGAATATCGGACTGGCATAAAATGACGTACCATAATAGATGTTGAAACATCATTAATATCAAACTGCAACAAGCCAGTAAGGTTGGACAAATTAAATTTGACCTCTACCAACCCTATATGAATGTTGTTTTGCTCAATTTGCTATTTGATGCAGATGCAGTAATTGTGAATTCTAAGGTTTACCAAGTCACAGGGTTCTGAGCTACAAGTCAAAATTGCGAGTCGAGTCATGACTCGAGTCATTACAACCCTAGATTCCGCTGCTACTATTGCAGGAATTGACACAGTAGTAACGGGAAGAACTGCCAGACAATATATTTATATCCGATCACTGTACACTGAAAATGAATCATCCATTGTCACTAATTACCGGAATTCCTGAAGCTACATCGTTGTTGAGGTTTTTCTGACCCCTCTAAATTTATACTTTTGTTGATCCACTGCGATAACAATATATTGTATGAAGAGAGTGTGAATAACCCAACAAGCACTCTACGAAATCTCTCCCAAACTTGTGATAGGCCTATAATAAAGTTTGAGTGTGAGACACAGCCATCCCGCATGCGCTAATCCGTCGCCAACACTTATCAGCTCGCTTCCAAGCGCCGTATTTTATTTCTAGATAATGCGGTAGGTGTTCTAGTGCGTGTGCTGCCNGACTTTGTTTGAATTATTACTTAAGTTTACTCTGATCGCTATCTGCCCGGGTCTTTTAATATTTGCACGTCCAATAGTTCCGGCTAGCAAACGTGATGCGACAGTCGATGTGCGTTCGCTGATTGCTAGAAATATCATAGTCGTATTATGCGTCTGATNGGTTTAGGAATACAGCTTAGCATATANGATGGAGAATTTCTATAANTATGTTTGGAATTGTNCTATTGCATCAAGTGTGATCGTGACTTGTGTGCTGGCGGCTNTCTATGACAGTTTGTATATTATAGCTGTCGCTGTCACCGAGTAAGGAAATCACCGACCGCTTCAATAGGTTTGTTTTCAAATTACAACACACGAGGTACACCGGACGTAGAGAATACTGAGCAGTACTTCAAAATCGGATATCGCCGGCCATTCATTCGTGCCCATTGGACACAATAAATCAGCGAGAACGACTCGGCACTTATCGCGAGGAATTAATGCCAATGCCGAGTGTCGCCTTACGTTTTAATGAGCTGTAACTGATTCTCCCTTAACAACTGGACTCGTNACACCNTCCGCGNNATATNTGGCAACATAGTGTGTAAGTGCCATTCATTTGTGATGTTTCTATGACTAATACAAGCGCAAATGGGAANCGATAGCGTTCAAAGGCGGACATCTTCTTCACAAGCAGTATTGATCTTAANCNGTTTTCATTGCAGATGANATATGATCGGTCAACATCGTCTGTATTTTTTCGACTTGAATTATCATTATCACGGACTTTTGCGTGCATAGGCATATCAATGAGACTAAACGCAAACTTGGAGAATATTATTGTACCAATATTCATACCATACACGCAAATCGCACGTTCTTTCAGCCACATACAAAGTAATCAAAGTAACGTTACTTTTGGCATCACGTACATTTCGCCATTTCTCATCTTTGTGTCGAATGTGTAACGTTCAATAGTGACAGTTTTGAGATGTTTGCGCACATATTTATCAGTCGTGCCAACTACAAAAAGAACAGGGTCAACTTCATACCCATTTAGATCATCTATTTTATCCACTGGGTCAATTTTGAAAGGGGATGCTAATACTTGATGTTCGGAAAAGGAGATAAGTGTGCAACAGAGACAAATAAGATATCGCACCATGTCTTTAATATGTACGCCGATCAGAGGAGTCACCGCTATTTGACTACGAGGATCTATTTGCAATGTTCCTGACTCGTAGTTGTTTAGATTTAAGACAGTGTGACAGCATTAATACCAATACAAGCTGAAGTAGAAGACATATAGAACGTGATTTACAACTTTTCATCCCCAAAGGAATGTGGTAACTCAAATGACTTTTCCACAGCATATTATCAAAGATGATATTGGCCACAAGCAATTCGCGAGTTGGTACAAGTACCCATATAACTCAGCGCACTGGAGACAGCTTGTGGGTCGGATAGTATTACATTGCTTTACGGTATCTTGAATGTGGCTTTGAAAGTGGATGATTTTATTTGTCATCACAACAAGGCATAGGCGGATTAAATATAGTCGATAATTTTCTGCGAAACAATGCAATTATTTAGAGTATGGATNTACTATNGAATAGCTAACCTGACTTATAGGGGTATTCTTCTTATTTGTAATTTGATGCTGGTTTCCGTATAGTTGATTGGATTGTGTAGCTGCCAGGTTCAGGGTCAAATTCTTGAAGGTTAATTTAAGTGCTCACGGGATGTCGCATCGTGTGACCATGGCATGTGTTTGTGAAACTTTGATTCGCATTCGTCTCTGATCATTTGCGACTGTTTCTCACAACTCACGATACTAATATTCTTTGCTATGTATAACTTCAATCTATCAGCAATCTATATAAGTAGAAAGCAATCGTTTATATTACCGTATAATAACGAGCGTATATGTTTACTATACTTCTAAATACGCCTTGGGTCACGTCAATGACTGTTACTCTATCATCGAAAACGGAGCACCTAATGTCGCTTCTATAACTCATCTTTCAATACCGTGTACATATTTAGTTCACTCGATGATAGATATAAGAACTTGTGATTGCGACAATTCATTCTGCGTCTGCAAATGATATTATCATCATACGCGCTTGTGCTGTGACGAATCATATTAGGGGCGTGCAGCATTATTTTTCGAAGTATATGGTGCTAGTTTGGCTATAAACGCTTCATGCCACAGCTGACCAAACAAGCATAGACTGGAACAACCCTCATGGTTCCTCGATTTGAAAATATGTGCGAAACAAACTAATGTCTGGATTTATCTTCGTAGCACCAAGCGTTAACAGCTGCCTCTATCGAAATACTGGCTCTTTTAGATTTTGAATGCTAAGATTATCTGTGCCACATGTTTGAACTATTCGGGAGTAGCAGCTACAAAGACTTGCCTAGCGAATTATAGTTCAATATGTGTCTAAAATCGATATACATTTAGTCCATGTGTCTGAATCATTAGCATGGGTGATCTGAACTGTGGATTAGATTTCATAATAGCTTTATCGGTCATAAGTTTGATAGCGAGTAAAGAGGCGCGTATGTAATATTTATTATTAGGTAAATTTAATTTTCGCACGAAGGGTTCGATGGTTCCTAAACGTTTTAGTGGCATCTCACGACGCAATGCCTTGCACATCCAAATGAATGCATTTTTAATGTTAGTATGCTACGTTTTACCGGCATCTCGCCACGCAATGCCTTGCACATCCAAATGAATGCATTTCTAATGTTAGTATACTACGTTTTACCGGCATGTATGACATATAGTATACGTGGGTACAACCAGTTGTACGAAAGTCCGTTCTATGGAAAATGTGTCAGTCACGCACACGATTTCAAATTGGGTGCATTATTTACCTCTACGGGTGGAATTTGTACTGCGGGGCTCAGATTGCAAGGACGGGAGTGCCGATATTTTCGACGACTAGACAGACATACCGATATCGAAGGTTTTCGCCAACCCGCGCGAAAAGGTTTTACCGCCGCCGATCTTTTAGGCACGGCGCTATTACCGATATTGGCCAAAAATACTCTGCCCGAGTATTACCTTCCGGCTGTACCAATGTCGGACTTGGCTTATCATGACATCAAACCAATTTGAATAATACAAAGTTCGACATATTTTCATGATCCAGCCATATTGCATTGACCAGTTTTCTGTGTGTCTCGCTTATTGGTCATAGTACCCGATACAGCGAGCGTGAGTCTGTACAAACTATCCACAGAAGATGGCGCAAAGCGCTCCAAGAATTTTCTGTTGGAAGAAATATAGAAAATATTAGTTGCGTATAATTAAAATATCACTGATCACCTTGATTTGCCGTACGTTTGTTACTGTTAAAAGTTGTGCTGCTTTCACGCCGAGCGAAGTATGAGTCTTTATGCGTAGCCGCATCGCCACGAGACATGTGTGGCGGGGTGTACACAACTCTGACGACCACCGTGATAGTCGACTACCAGATCTTATTTGTTTATAATGTACCTCGATATTTCGGCTTATACTACTGCTAATCTGTCCTCAACGTCATGAGACATTCTACACAGGAAGTTCAAAGGTCAAATATGCACAAGATCGTTGCTGTCGTGAACTGCAATGCGTATGCAGTGCGTAATGTTAACGTTTACGCGAAAGATCTCCCGATTATTCTGTATTAGCAATTCAAGCCATCGGCTCGTGATTAGATTTGGCGATAATATCAAGTGAAAAAGTGTTCAAAATTGTACAGACTTCGATAAAAAACTGAACTCGTACGTATGAGGCTTATGGTACCAGTGCTCTGATTTAACGCAGTAAATTTGTATTGCGTCTGCACGTGTAATGTTTTTTTTTTATATTCATTTTCCTATTATATTCCCGAAAATTCCGCATCTGTATCTAATCCACTGTTGTTATTGGCAGTATTTTCGGACAGAGGTGAACTAGTCACTAGGGATCGTGCGAACTCCCGATAGGTTCTGGTTCGTGTGAACGCGAACCTTTTTGAAAGGTTATGTGTGAACGCGAACGTGAACCTATGACGTCACGTGACGTCATATTGCTAATTCCAACCCTACATATCCGTGAAGCAATACTGTAAACGATACCTAGCGATGACTCATGCCACATTATGCCACAGTGCTGAAGTAAATGCTGGCATTTTAAACGTTACCAAATTTATGAACTGCCGCAATCAAATACCACATTAATCCCATAAAATGAATATCTTTCGTCGCTGTACCAACAATTTCGATACGGGCTTGCAATGGAATATAAAGTTGCGTCTTAATATTCTAGGCCAGACCGGACACTGTATTCGGCTTCTGACTATCGCGTTATTGATACCCGTGCTTGCTATACCCTTCTTGTATATGATTTATCATAGGGTATTCAAGTCATGCTGATTACAAGCCTGGTACTACCTAGTATCTACCTACATGTCGTGGATTTAGTTGTCAGTCAAGGCATAATGTCATAATCGTTTAGGAGATATTTTGTCAAATCCGCGGAGCGGTACAAGTTCAAATCTACCAATATATCAATCCAGGTCTTGTCCTATAAGCCGGATTATGAATCAAAGTACTTTCCGTCGTAATCATCATGGTCATTGACAGATATGCAATGGTATCTATAGATACGCAATGGATACGCTATTATGCACGTATGGATGTCACTTTTGGTGCGATAAATACGAGTGAGGTACAGATAGAGAGTGTATATATTTGACCTGTCTTTCGCAGAAATATTTGTCTATGTAGTCACAGACCTACAATGCAATCTTATGCCAGTCAACCTTTTTTTTTATAATATTAATTCAGCTGTAGAGTCACGGAAAAGATCGAGAAGGCATGCTTCAGTTCCGGTGGATTTCGAAATAACCATGTGCTTTCTATCATTCAGACATTTATTTAAATTACATTTTTGAGGTATGATATGAAAAGATATGAAGTCCGAACACATCATGGGAGGACTCCTGATCTGCATAACGGTACGTGGCGCTCATCTTATCCCATTCTTATCAAAATTCTTAGACCGCATAGGTCGGTGTGATTGCATGTACCTTATATCAGGTCAATCTGCACCACTGGTGGGTCCGCAACACATATGTGTGTACTTGTGTGTATACTCTACAGGCGATCTGAAATCTTGGGTGATCTGAGAC
>ATSW01009288.1:0-15189 GCA_000444245.1 Botryllus schlosseri
GGGCCGTAGGTTGCCGACCCTTGGCCTACACAGATATGTAGATTCCTACAAGATAATGCCCTGCCGATTCGCAAAGCCATCAGCAAGGATGTACAAACCCACGCCGCTGTCCAATTCCCACACTCCCGGCATCGCATAAAACTCAACAGGCCAGATAGCGCGGCGTGTTAACACCACGGCTGATACGCACCTTCAAAATACGCACAAAATCGTGTTTATCGACTCGTAACAGTTGGCAATTATCTTCGGCAAGCACGATTGTAGCAGCGCGCGGTGCGTCGTTAATGATCGCCAAGTTCCCGAAGTCGTCTCCCTCGTGTAGCGTGCACACCACACCCTGTACAATGGAAAAATATAGGATATCAAAACAATGCGTGCCACCGAATATGTTTTTATTTTGTATGAGAAGTCCAGATTGCGTTTGAACTTTTTTAATACATCAAAATCGGGATGTTTTATAATCCAGATTTGGATTTGATAAACATGACAATCTATTTCAATTATACGGATTTCCGTGCCCGTGGCGTCATATTTGGTAACACCACTGTTGGTATACAATGGTCTAAAGGTTGAATAAACACTTTGAGGTACAGAACTTCAATATACAATTGAATAATACATCAAGTTTTTATGAATTTTATCGACTATTAGCCGACATGACATGACCGCTGACGAATGCCAGCAGACAACAGATGATATATTTCAATATGAATACATTACTCAATTGTATATTGAAGTTTTGTATCTGTAAGTCTCTACATATTAATTCAATGATGTTCATTAGTTGCCTTATTTTCATTACGATCCTTATGTATCAAAAATAGACACCCACAACACTGAAAATCTACCCCGGGCCGCTTAACACAACATACGCGCGGCGCCACATATGACAACAGAATATTTGCCACAGTAAAGCACACAATAGTAAACCGCGCGGAATAACATTTCTGCGTATTATCAAACCGGGCGCGTGTTTCCACGGGTGATTATCGGCAGAGTTCTGTGTGTTGAGGAAATTTGCACTTGATAACGCAACCTAACCTACAGNAGCGGCGGATGTCAATAAAAAGTGACACACGCCAGACCTTGANAAACGCNAAAAGTCTTGCGCCCGNCGAGTGAGTTATTTTGCCCCGNTAAAGTTTCCCGGGCGTCCGGTGTAGCTAGTGTCGACAGCGGCCTCTGTGATGACTCGGAGCGGATGGTATCGAGTCACATAACGCGGCGGTGGGTCGGCGCGCGTTCACACAGCGCAAAATCGCCGGGGCGAAAATTTCCGGGCCTAACGCGATTTTTCGGTTTCGACCCTTCCGGGGGGGTGGTTATTTCAAAAGCGTGTATGCCGCGTAACAATAGATAATATTTTTATACGCGCGAAACTATTAACGCGGTGCGTCGACTTTTACGANATTAACTAGCGCGCTATCGCGATAACAACACATTTGTTGGCACCAGTGTCATAAAATTGTGTTTGTGATAACTATGCTGGTAGCAGTTGGACAATACAAAGTAGGCGTTATAAATTATANATTTAAAATCTGAAGAGCTTCTTGGGGGTACAGATCTTCAATAGATAATGGAATAATATANTATANATTATATTGAAATAACCGGAATATTATCGCCTGACACTCGTCAGGTGTAATAGTCAGCAAGTAGAAGAGAATTGGACAGAAATTGGATATCATACGATACGATTGTTGATGTACAAATTTATGTAAAGAGCTTCATGGAGTTCTATGTTCCATCCATTTCTCTATTAATTGCTGACGATTACCCTTGACGAGTGCCAGCCCATAATATTCGGGTTCAATTCAATATATATTCCATATCACACAGCGCATTTAAAAAGTCATTGTCAAACCACAACGCATACGCACTACCAGACAATNGTCAATGGAGATAGCATGTACCCTACATAATACGCACGCCGATATTGAACTTGCGATATGCTTCATTCNGACGAAATCACCGCGATAAACAATAGCGACTCAACCCGCCAATCAGAAGGACACGCACTCGCACATTCAGAGTAAATTGTGACTCACACCCAGGCTGGAAACAATTGTATTATCGCAAACNCGTTCAAAGGTAACAATCAATGCAAACTTCANGAAAGCCAAACTTCTAGGCGTGAGAACTATTAGGACCGTACCGTGCGCATTGTTCAGGTCAGGCATNATACCCGGCTCNTTATATATCTCGACTGCAAATATAAGACAGCCCATCGACAATTATCACCTCTGCGGGGAATTACAAGCATCACGAATAACACTGCAGCGTACGGAAGAGCCTTATTAGTCGCGGTTAAAACACAAATAGACCCTGGACTTTGGTAATTTCCGCAGCCTACTACAAACCTGGTTGACTTGTCTCAGCCTTTTNGGATGATATTCCCCGCCTAAGCTGTTTCTTCTGGTTACATCCCGTTTCGGCATAGACCGAGATCGCCTGACTCTAGGATCCCGGTTACGGGGTACGATATGACCGTCGTACGTGGATATCACCATATTTCCAAAGAAAGATTTATCCCAACTGAACAGCTTCAGGCTGTTTTTACGCTGCTCTATCAGTTCAGCCTTNGACAGGGTCTCATTCGCGGTGTCGCTGCGTCTGATTTTGCCTCTTCGACCNGGCCTGGGCGAGTCTACACCTTGTTTGGATTCCCACAACATAGTGCCGATATCTCTACTCCTGNNNCTNNTACGTANNGAATCGGAAAGGAGAGAAAATAGAAGAAGGTTACGTCGGTGATCTCTCGCATGCGTCGCNAAGGTGAAAGGCCAGACACGAATCACACGAAACGTAAACGAATTTAGCGATTTTACTGATTTTCNATCAGATTTCGAGCAATGCAGAGCTAATTATACAGTGACTTAATAGAATTTGCGAAACAAATTCGACGCGATGTTATTGGACCGGTGCGAGACGCCGGGCTGTCCCAGTGGAATAAGATGCACTCGCACCACAGCAGTAACATATGCTGCGTTCCTAGGTTNTATCAATTGTCCACCCATCTTGCGTTCGGCTACTTTAAATACATATAATCTAGCGCAAAGTGCACAATAATAGCATATGTGTATGCAAAAACTGATTATCTCGATTCTTGAACATGNAACAATGATAANANCACCTGAAGATAATNTTGGAGGCACAGAACTTCGTATACAACTATATATTCTNANATAAACCTGGATATTTTCGGCTGACACTCGACGGCAACTAGNAGACNATTCGAAAGAACTTTGCCTACCAGCAGTGNCCAATGATGCCTGTTAAAGCCAGAACTATTCGGGTTTATTTCAATATGAATATATGATTCAATTAAAATAATATCTGATCACTGCCTAACCTCGCAACGGAAAACGGAAAGGTACTATGTCGATCTACACTCGGCAAACTATTAAAGCATACTGAACTAGATTAGTAGATTCTNACACGACGAGCGTGCGCGCTGCGTGACACTTGCTAAATAACAAATTTTCAATCGCAGTCACGTAAATAATAGAAACCGATGAGACTTCTTTTGCNCATTTGAAGAAGTTTGACTAACTCCATAAAAAGACGCAGTAAACAAAATAATTTCGAATATGAGCCGTTGACCGATATATTCCTGNAAATTGATACATTACTGGAAACTTGACATCCGCAGTTTGCGATTCCTGCTGCCAACCCTTAGATAACGATGTCTATGGTTAGTGGTTACTGACGAAGACAATCTTGACAGACGCGTGGTAGAGCTCTAACGCATCACAACTTGACATAAGCGGCAAATTATCCCGTNCGCNTACGAAGTTTCAACACCAAGCGACAGCTAACCGATTAAGNNCGTGCAGATTTCGCTGGAGAGCTAAATTTCTAAACAATACTTATTTTATTATCTCTGTTTTATCTCGAAATGGAATGACACTTTGAACACAGAGGGCTCAAGTTCTTTAAAACCTTGTAATCGCGGCGATTGATGTTTACACCGAAACGTTCTAATAAACTGACCTTATCTGACAACAGTAGCGCGGTTAGTATTGTCATTTNTGCCGCTGTATATTAAATACGAAATTTTCAATGTTGATTTACAATTGCAACCCAACAGCCACATCGAAGAGTACACTGCTTTGTAAATACGCGCGCAATATCGAAATAAACCCGAATATTTTCGGCTGATACTCGTCAACATAGTAGAGAATTGGAAAGATAAATACACTCATGGAGATGGAGGTACCAAACTTCAGNATACAATTGAATAACATATTTATATTACAAGGGATCATCGCTTGATCGCCAGTCTACGATTACGAAGCCGACGGATTAAGTTGCTTCGCACAGTTGCATTTTGCAGCAAACGCACATCTAAACCTGAAAAATCTGTATAAAAACGCGCAGAGCAGGCGCCAGCTCCAGACTGGTCAAGATGCAACACTTACCAACCAGGAATAGAAACTTCACAAAATCGCAAACGAAAGTCGACCTGGTTATTGTGATTCGTGACAATAGAAATTCGCAGCAGTTGGCATGACGGGCCGCAATANTCGCGGTATATTCTGTTCTGTACATGATTTGTTACGACATAGCGCGTATCGTTGGAGAAAGCACCATCTGCGCTTGTAATTTCGATTTCTGCGAAGCGAAATAAATAGGTATTGTCTCAAGCGGTTGTGTTGTAAATGCGACCCGCAAAATGATGTACGGACTTAATTAAAGCGAATCCAACACAGTTTTTCGGATTTTAGACTTTNCGTCGGGTCTCGGCATAGAACAAGAAAAAATTGTAACCGGAAAAAACGTCCCATCATCAGGAAACCACTATTGTAAAATATCGAAAATNNATGTCACCNATTCACCATCAATTGCCGTAATTACGAGTATTTACGCAATATTTCACGGTTACCAACCCGGGGTCAAGAGTTCCGCGACGTTAGGCTAGANGAGATAGAAACACCGTATCATTATTAATGTGTTGTTATNATTACGGTAAAGCGATACATTAGTTTACTTTAAGCAGTTACCATCCAATCCTAATACGTAAACACCCGGGGTGAGATTACACGCCATATTAAGCTGCGTTTAAAGCGATTATAGCCGAGTAAGTAGACAGCATCCATATCAGGTGACGCCAAATTGTACTGGTTTAGTCATGAAATCTTGGCACAGACACCAATGGCACCAGGCTTACTAAGCTACGGGTTAGTCTTTTGTCACTAAACAGCAACAGTACACGGTGCCTACAATGGCATGATATAAGGAAGACACACTTNTTATACGAAGATTCATACGGAAATATAAACTTGCAGTAGAAATATATGCAAATGCATCAGTTATATTTAGCGTGCGGTTCAGTTCATCCGTCTATTTGTCTGCAAATGTTGGAATGAGTGCAAATATATAATAAACAATAAGGCAATTAAGAGATCTTGGCAATATAGCTGGCCGTGAAGAAGAAGGACATTGTTTCCAAATCGATTAATGAATAANGATATACGCTAAAATCCAACATGTCNGTGTTTCNTAATAAGTAATCTATTACANATAAACGTAAGATTGCATAAGATGTATTTTCTGTTCTTTTTCTGTTTATACGTGGCGGGNTAATGATTNTATAAGTTCTCTAAAACCTTTGGGATTCTTCCGACTAAAAATTCATTTTTAAACATNTGCGAAAACCTTTATCGNAGAGGACTATTGTGCGTCGAGGCGTAGGTGGGTGATGGGTAGCGGAATACGAGAGTTAAGACACAAGTTAGGCTGAATCATGCGCACGTGCAACTGCATTTTCCCACAGCCACGAATTCCGCCGGAATCACAAATGTACACACAACGTTGGTCACGGCGCTATGCATGTGCGATTAAAACGCGTCATTATATACTTGATCTATGCTGTAATTTAGCATTCACGACACAGACATGCGATTCGTGGCATTNCGTAATCGGAATTCTTGGCATCGCTCTAAGTCCGGCGATTTAAACCAGCTTCATCATCTTTGCAATTANCGCNAGTTAGATTTCGCATGAAACGCACTGCACATTATTCTCAAAGACTGAAAACCATACGCAACGATCATATTGACCAGANAAGTTCTAGCGTGCAANTTGTGTACATGTTAATGTACACGCGATGTAAANAAAACGAAAACAATTTATTTTCTATTTATATTTTTTATTTACATGGCACCTAACCAAAGACAGTCTACTTTTCGAAATATTTTAGATTACTTCTACTTCACATTTGCCAGTTTTATANCCCAAATCAAGCTTAGACTNTACNTGACTTATTACTANTTCGACTTCTATTTNGGTACCAACGATGGCTGACNGTNCCTGACTAACTATCCTATCTACTGCGAAAAAATATTGTGACGTCACNTATTAATCACACATGCTTCACAATATATCTCAGTCGAGTGGTCAATGTTAATATCCTGTTTGCCNCGCAAATAGATTAAATATATCCGCAAAATCTNGAAACACG
The DNA here is from genome assembly GCA_000444245.1 of Botryllus schlosseri. NCBI lineage: Eukaryota > Metazoa > Chordata > Ascidiacea > Stolidobranchia > Styelidae > Botryllus > Botryllus schlosseri. The sequence goes on from ATSW01009288.1 coordinate 6,464, forward strand.
AGACCTTNAAAACTNCGAAAACGGATGCCAGCCNCCCACACGCAGCACGCTAAGTTTGCGATCATCCTCTGAACTAACGGTGTGAAAACACGAAGAAATCATTTATCCCAAGCCCCGGTGCGGACAAGTCATCGTTTCCGACACGCACACTCTAACACCCCACTAAATCGGCGTATGATCATGACGCAGGTCCCAGGTGTGCGGGCCGTGGGCTCGTTACCGCGCTGCACGCGTGCGCGTTNATCATGCAGTTTCCCACAGATGCCAGCACTGCCGAGAGGCGTTCACGATTTTGACCTTTGCGATTCGCNTATCTCAGCCCCGGCGNAGGGTGACACTTAATCCTGAGATCGCGTTCGGCATGGTAACGGAGCGCAAAAGGCATACAAGTTCGAATTAGTCACTCTTANAACGGTGGTGGGATAGAATTACCACACACCAAATACATCAGTACAGCTATCTTGTTTGAAACATTCGTTAATTGAAAAGANTAATGATAAAGCAATCATTACACCCGAGAAAGCTTTGTTATCGAATCGCAATCACTAATTACAATAATCCTCATTGCGGACCCACTTAATCTGCTATACGGACCCCAGTTCGATAACCGCTTGTATGTATTACTGATAAAGTCAAAGATTAGAGAGTCCTTTAAAAGATTTATGATTGACGGCACGCAATGCGATTAAAGTCATAAAACACAACGTGCAACGATTGCAGATAGATCTCTAGCAAGCTGCAAATATGTCCCTCGGGCACTGTAGACTCGCACGGCTAGCTGTCAACAACGCAGTCTACGTTANTACATCACCAACATCTCAACCATAACAACACGCTGTCGTGAACTTGAACACTTTGCGATCGCGTAAAATTTTCTTATGACTCAACACAANAGAGTGAATAGACGCACCGTCTCAATACAGTATGCGCGCTATCGCGTCACTAGCTGACATTACGGGATGGCGAAATCTTGAATGTCAATATCGATTTGCTTGGATGGAAATCAATATCTCTTAAACCGGAGGCAGGCTAATCCAAGGCATGCGACCGAGGACTTGCTTACGGATTCGGCTAATTACAAATGACTTGAAATATTGTCTGCGGAGCTATTAAACAGCTATACCTGTCACGAATTCGACTATGAAAGTTTATATTTGGAAAAAATTGATGAGTTGTGCATCAAAATCAAAAGANATAATCTTAAAATCGATTTTCAAACGCCAATTCCTGCCAGAAGCGCATAAACTCTAGTCTGCGATTCAAAAGATAATGTGGCGCACATAAAGCCTGTCTCCACGGTTNACCATTAACTAACGCTTACTGGAATTACGCGTTCTCGAACACCACCCGAATAGCTCCGCGCTGTCACATTTAACTGTCATTTCATGCATTACGAAGTCGCGCGCGTGCAAGCGACATAAACCGTGATAAGGGAGTGTCTCGNGATTGTAGCAATATGACGTCACTATGCTAGGATTAGCGTGGTCATCAGAAACTGTTTTAGCGTTACGATGGCGAAAGAGTTCGCACGCATGCTGAATGTATGTCCCTTGTATGTACCAATTGTACCTTTGGTCATGTTGCTCTCACGAGACGCATGACAATATGGGCCAGGGTTGATGAAAAATGCTACTCNGCGTGAAATACTTTCTACGTGTATACCNCGANTAACGGTGACGCATTAGTGTACTGTATATGCATTGCATATATGCATACAACTNTTTAAACAGTTAGGTAAGGAATAAAGATACGCATGTGGCTATTTATTGTGACAAATATTCCNTAAAAGTTTTGCAAAAGATGCTCTAATTTGAGGCAGGCTTAAACATAGACCATCTAAAAATATAGTGCATTGAGGTTAAGTGACCTCTTCGCCACAATTTTTCGAAATTACATGCCGGTGACGTCNTGTTTAGTGATACGGTTGTTGATATGCAATGTTCTTTGCAATTCTCTNCTATAGTTGCTGCCGATTACCCCTGACGAGCGTCAGCCGCAAATACCCGNGTTTATTNCAATATGAATATACTATCCAATTGTAACCCTAGATTTTAGTGCAAAAGTTCGAAAATTTGGCGTCTTCTACCGTAGGACGTCATATTTTATATTTAAGATCACTGAAACCAACTCATACATCAATGTCATTATATTCTCGTCCGANAATAGAATTCTCATTAAAGCAAATACAGCAATCGATGAGCAANATAGATACATTATTCTCTATTANTGTTCTTGCGACCCAGCACGCATGGTGGACTATTGCCTTGCGAATTTGGATATTGTACTCGTATACAAACACAGATTTATATCAGACCATTATCTCAATTATTNAACATGCATGTNTTTAATGCGCTGAGCTACCGAATGCTATCATCAGTTACGTCACAGTGACCTTTCCAACGTACCGCAGAGAGTAGTTGATAACAGCATTAGCACATCCGTAAGATACGGTAAACTATTTATGCATTAAGATGTGTTTACGTTACGAAAAATCGTAGATACATAATTCGACCCGGAATGATATTTTCGTTGAAACCGCAAATTATCAATATGATGAAATGCAATACTGAATTACAAGAGATTAGTACTTGACGACATCTGCAGATAAGGAACTTCCAAACGGTAGAACGACCTTGGTTACGTACTCAGATGCTTACATCCGACAAGCACTATTTACCGTTGCGGGCCGCGCTATACCAGGAAGTACATCCTGCCTTTAGCAAGCTATTTCAACCCGTCTAACTCTCCCTGCTCAAACCACCTTACAGACTGACCCTCTCAGCTTGTAACACTATTATGTCTCACCGATGTTTACATGTCCCGACCCGAGCGAGATGCTTGTCACCGACGCTTGGTAAATAAGGACTTCCTTCTCTCGCGACTAATCCTATCACATTGAACAAGCGATGCCCCGCGGTTCACGCATTAACGGGTCACGCGGATGTAGACGGTGTATTTATGCCGAAGTGGAAATTTTGGTACGAATCGGTGAATGAGAGGGGTTGGTTTGCAGCGATACGGCAAATCAGTGCACGGAGAAGAAATTGAGGACATTTTCATGAATTTTCAGAATAAATAGGACTTCGATCAGCGATTTACGTGTAGCAACGATATTATGGCACGAAATTTCAGGTGTTACAGTCGAACACTTCGTCGCTAATGGGTCACATCAGCGAGATTGCTGCGCAGGGCCATCCCGCGGCCGTACACTTAACCTATACTAATATAAATGCATTGATAGTTCACGTAAATCGTATGTTACCCTCACAGTATCACGTTTTCATTACTCAATAAGAATTAGTTATATAGAAAGAAATAAACAAAGTAACTATTCTAAGGCTACTTTTGCCTACAGAAACCGAAGATTGATGGGTAGCATTAAGTAACATCAAACTACGATATATTCGATTAGAAACCTGATATCAATCTACATGAATATCAGTGAAGCGGCATGATCATTGCATAAAAATTTGATCACACCTTTCAATTTTACCTCAAACTACATTTACGGCAACAATAAAATACGTGCACCTACTAATATCTGCACAAAATAATTTCTAAAACCTCAACGGCCAGAGTCAACGCGCCAATGTATTACCGAACTACGGCCATATTAAATCCATATACCCGCGACTTGAAATTATGATCATATTCTCTCGAGACGGCGGAGTGAAGATGTTACCGCATCGAGAAAAAATGCGAGCAATACCGTTTAGCAACTTAGGATTAAGTACACCCATCAAACTGCCAACAAAAGGACGCGTTCGGTACGAAAATCCGATGCATAATAAATAACGCGACCGATATTTTCGTTTTTCGCCACAAATTCTCCATCTTTCGCGAGGCGCGCGGAGATTTACATCTGCGCGGTGCGAGGGTGGGCGCGCTATCGATTTGTATACAGCGGAGAATTCCGGACCCTGATTTCAATAATAAATCACGTGACGCAGATCACCAGATAAAGCCGCGCGCTACGCGATACTCGGTAATAAGCCACCGTAACGGACTTCATATCGATTTTATATTGCAGATTCACGAATCATAGGGGCTTTCTAATCTGAAAGTTCGCGGAAATAAATGCTGCGTTTGGCGTCACAAAATCACCCCGGATGGCAGCGGTTGAGGGTCATAACCGAATTCATCAGAACTGGGATCTTAATTAACAGTCAAGCAGATTTGACAACTGTATAATTCTAATTTGAGCGTTCAAGTTTGAAAGTTTTTACGAGTTCAGTAATTCTAATTCCAATCAAATTTGGAATAATCTGCGTATCTATAATTCTATTGCTCTAATTTCAATTCTAATCTGATTGAAGTATTTGACAACGCTAATATTATAATTCAGTACGCGCATCTACACTCTGACAGTCCCGTCCACGCGCGACAGTATAGCACGAACTCTTCAGTATAGCGACAGCGCGGCAAACACTCAGCCAATTCATGCACGACGAATTGCTTACGTTTACCCTATGCTGGATATTTTTGAACCGGGCGATTCATATCGATGGGGATGTAATCGAAGGCAAATTGTCCGATGTTTAAATTTAGATTGCAGAGGCCGGTTCTTTCATGAGCGCCTACAAAATTTACACTGCGATCACCCGGCTTGTAAGAGGAATGGTGCTTATTTGATGATAATTTTCGCATAGGAACTCTGTGCTAGGATAGCATATCGCTGTAGTAACACTATGCAGTCTCCCGGAAACATAATCCTAATTAAAGCCAAGAAACGCGTGGCCCAGACGTGATATTGTAATTTGCAATCTCTTGACCACTTGCCCGCTATTTGAGCATGCGAGACAATAGAAAAAGATAGCGTGGTGTGCGACACTTAAGCATATGACATTATAACCATAAAATTAACCTCAAACATAAATGCAACCAAAATTCTAAAAGTGTCCCGTGTTCATGATATTTACACGGCGCCTTTTCATCACGAGGACCATAATTATCGGCGATGTATGCGTACAGTGCGCTATAGCACCACTGGAAACGGCCCCAACCAGCACACCGCTTGCTATTAACTGCAAACTTGATACTGTCAGTGATCTTTGCGTGTATGCCTCGATAGAGTTAATGACTTCTTGCTAAAAGCTAGCGTGACTCTACCAACGACTTCCTTCCGCTGGTCAAGGGTAAATTTCGTAGCGAATGAACTGATAGCTGCTAGTAAAGGAAGTACTGATCGCTTGGACTGCAACGAGCGTGTTTCCAATGGGATTTTCACATTACCCGTGAAGCGTCGAAAGTTTTTGGGAAAAAAGTGACAGTAAGCAGCGAATTGCGACGAAATACACATTCAAAACAGGGCGATGAACTTTCATGCCGAGTCGGTGTATACCGCAGGACATGATTCCGCTTACGGACGCGCCTTGATGGTATTAAGGTTAAATCCGTGATATCCTACACGAGTGCACCTGCGCCCGCGATACGCGATGTCGTAACAACACAAATCGCAAACCGGTTCCGGAGTTTGGTTGTAAAGTCCGACAACGGTCGAGACTCGGTAAGCCATATTTACCGTATCGACACCGCGCATTAATCGAGTTAGTATTTAGCGATAGTGACTTTATTATCAGTTGCAGATTGTAGATATCACTTCATGAAAACTAAGCATTGATAAAGTCTGTTGTGTCACAATACTGATCTAGTCTATATATGGTAGGGGGGAGGGGGTGCAAAGTAGCCCCGTTTCTACTTTACAAAATTGCGTCAAAAGTCAGCAGTTTCGCCTAAAATACGTAGAAGTACCACCTTTTTCGCATTTCGTCTTCCTTTATAGCTTGGAGAGCCAGGCGAGCGTACAGAGAACTACGAAATGTCATCAAAATTTGAGTGCTGCTATTGATGTGTTGACCAGAAAAAGGTCAACACCAACCCATAATACGTGGGGCGGCGATTCGGGAGTAAAATCGGTAACATTACCCATTTTTGTCAACACATCAACAATAGCAGTAAAATATACAAATACCACATATTAATGAATGCTTCATCTTTTGTGCCTTATAAAAAGTGGCCCCTTCTCCAGCCAATAGAGAATATTACGAAACAATCAAACTGCTCATCCGTAATCGTTAAGCAATCCAATCCTCTGTGTATGACATACGGTTATTCCCATGCTAAATTAACGTCCAGAATACGTGGACTTGATACTCTATCCACGCTACCACACTAAGAACTTGCATAGCAAATGCGAACGCTGTATAATACTTGGAAGGCACGATGAGAGCATAGCTACCGTGTGATGTCACCGGGTAACGGGTATATTTTGTCACCAAACAAGCCCGATATCTCGGAAAATCTACAAAATCGCTAATTGCGAACGACGAAACGAGGTACTTATTAGGACAATCCGACACCTGCATTATCGCAAATTGACGTCAACGGAATTAGCGACACGTCCGGGGACTTGTTGCCGAAACAGAATTACGGCAGTGTGGTCGCCTTTACATACCCAACCGTTGCACAAGGTTAAAAAACAAAAGAAGCAGGTTGCATGTATAGGCTAATCAGCATCAGTTTTAAAAGGCTCTGCTACGGTACTAGGTATCATTATTTGTCGGATCGGGTTACAGTGGTCATCGTCACTGCTTAATTGCACGTATCACCGCAACACGCGTGCACCATAATTATTTAGAAGTTACTCTCAAACGGAGGCAGTTAGCAAGAGAAAAATTACAATCCGCTACGCGTAATAGGGACCGTGACCTAACGCGCAGTGCTCTGTTACGTAACACACCTGTTGTGACGCGTTATTTCCTATATAATCGATTCGCCGAGCAATGAATAGACCGTACTGCGGTAAGCTGCCGTTCATTTAAATCCGATTCTCCATACTGCACGCGATTCCCAGGGCACAAAATTAACGGGAGAAAACCGCTGTTTGCTTATTAGGCACGCGGTCGGCGGCCAGTGCCTTTTGATTTTGGAAGACGCGACAAATTCTATTACGAGAATGCGATGGGAAAAAGTGAACACGCGACACGCGTTTGTAAAGTAGGGCTTGTTCAAAAATTACTTTTTTCTCATATTCTACTGGCTACCTGACAAGATTTTGAGGTTGCCTAAAAAACCGCTGCACAGCAATTGTGGCTCAATACCAACCTATAGAAGCATTGCTATATAAGAAATAGTTTGAGTTTATAAAAATTTCACTGGCTACCCCATGAAGCTAGCTTGCACGTCAAATGTTGCGTCATATATAAGATTGAGATGCATAGCTAATCCATCACATAGTTCTTCGTTAACATGTTTTTTAAATCACTTCTTGACAATTTGCACAATACTTGATAAAAGTTACATGAAAAATAGAAAAAATGTTGGAAAAATTTGCAATATGAAATGCCTTCAGAAGGCTTAAAACATAATACTACAGAAATTCCAAGTATTTAGGGAGCTGCCGGGAGCTGCCGAAAAGTTGCAAAAACTTGCCCTATAGTTATCAGTCATTTTGCATCAGTCTCATGCTTCGAAAATAGCCACCTCCGAAAAACTGTCACTGTTAAACTGTATGAATTGCACTACTGACCCCAAAAAAGTCGTTTAAGTCGCCTAACAACTACTGTACACCAAATTTGGCTCAGTTCCAAACAACAGAAGCGAATTTATTACCATTGGAAATTTCGCCAATGTTCGCAAATAATAACAGTTACTGTAGCAAATGTCGTCACCTGGCGGTGAGCCGATGTACATTGGTTTTGTGGCAATCTAGGCCGATTACGTTTATTTTATCGAAAACAACATTCGTTTGTTGTGTCCGCCGGAAGGGCTATAAAGCCACCGGAGTGATGCTAATCCAACGCGCGCTTTGGGCGTACCGCCAGTTTGAAAAATATGTTATGCAACAATCAAACGCTTCGTCTATGTCACGAAGACCACCTGTGTCTGTTCTTTATGAAACAGAGTTACGCAAACACACGCATGAATTGATTGTGTTGATACATAGTTCACAAATGCACACAACGCTCACTTGTCCACAGAATCATTTAACACTTGGTGCATCCGACAAAACAGTCATTAGCGACCTTTCTCTTTTCGGAGGTCTTTGATAAGTGCGTGCGTTGGTAGCGTTTCCGAAGATTCGTATCTTAAATCAAGCGCTGCGAAGGCCCATATTATGCATAGTGCAGTTATAGGCGTGAAAATCATCGGCGAATCCATAATGAAAATTAGGGAGGGCTATTTGAAAATTAATTAGGGGTGAATATGTCTTTACAATGGCATGAAGCCAAGGACCCACTGTGGCACGCATTTTTTGGAGGGCATAGTATTTTGTAAACTCCATGGAATAGTGATATTGTCGTCCATTTTCTTGTTTAAAATTAACCATACGTCATCCGCATCGAGTTGACAATGAATATATCATCGTAACTAAATCCATTTGTTAGCGCCGAAGCCATATTTTCGCAAACAAAAGTATACGGCTCGTCTACCCGCGAATTTTCACAGCTCCTCAAGAACTAGACTGTTCCACGTTGCGATGGATCACCACAGATATACAATTTAGCAATTTGTTTGGCGCGCTGGCTCGCACGCGCGGCGCAGCCGTAAACAAAGTAAAATACCTTTGATCACGCCCACAGATTTGGCTGTGACGCAAACTGCGATTTTTGAGGCTATAATCCGATATTTACTAAGAACTCATTGGACAATTCGGGGACTGTCACAGATGTTACGCAAATACAAGTAGATATGGTCGAAGTACCCATCTTTGGCAATGAAGCAGA
>ATSW01009289.1:0-29161 GCA_000444245.1 Botryllus schlosseri
GGATAAAGTCGGATAGTTGGATGAGATTCTTCGGAGTCGGACGGATAGTTCCGCAGACTCAAAAACTGTCGGACGGATTCGGATTCTCAAAAATCAACATCCGCTCATCACTGCTGCTCATACACTCGTATTCCCTCGGTGTCACTTGCCAGTGTTTCATTTGCTATTAATACTGCGCCTTGTGCAGTGCACGGCCTTGAGTTGCGTTGCCAAATATTGAAGCAACACGAGCTTCTCGGTGGCGCAAATTCTGAATTTATTCGGGCGGGAACCATATATGTTCCAATAAACTTCATTGCTGGATGGACTCTATCGAGCGTAACCATATCGCGTATCGATTTTCAAACCTTTGGGATATGTATTTCTATAGATAAGGTCGCGGCATGCGCACATATTGCTCTTACCGCAATAACACGTGGATAATAATTGAAAGCGCACCATTTTACGATCAAATTCGACTGGCTGATCGGGGACTGGCCGTAGATCACTGGCTGATATTAACCAGTGCCGTTGTCGGCATTAGAACCCTAGGCGCGTAGCCAGGGAGTTTCTCATTTACAACTATAAATCCTTGCCTTTTGAAATGCCAATTCACTAATTCGTATTAGCGATGCTGCGTACTGCAAATTAGCGAGAACCATTTGTATGCGGAATGGGTCATCGATATCTCATTTGCACTATCGTCGGTGGCTTGAGCATGCAGGCCTGATACAGTACGCAGAAACACTTTCGCCAAACAGTATCAATCTCTAAGTGGAATATTGTTTGTGTTTATGTATCTTTTTGATTTGATCACTTCAGTTTTCATCACAGTTAGATAAAATTGATCACTACTATGTATTTCGCACAGCGTACTGATGCTAATTTCAGCAAACTAGCGATCCTTGTTAGATGTACAAATTCGACCTCATCGTTGAAAACGTAGGTTTCATCGCGAGCTCTGAGAAACACCATTTCCTATCGCGATTTGACGACCAAATATACGTTCACCATCTACAAATTGAAGTGCATTACTTGCATCGATGAGGGCCGCAAGCCACGTTTGAAATATTTTGTGAACCATTTTTGAGATTAAAATTCTCGGAGCGCAAAGTCGAACAGTGTTTTATTGTGTGTACCTTCTAGTTGAAATTTATTCCAGTGCCCATAATATTAATCCAATTATGCTTTGCGAACGCAAATCGGGAAGTGCATCAATGCAGTCAAAATTGATGTTTTAATCAGCAACCTGTCGCGATGCGAGCTGCTCGATACTAAGTAAAAACCAGAGATATCCCTGGTAAAAAACNATNGTGTTGGCGGTAAGGGATAATTACTGATTGGCCNCGCGCGTTTGTAATCATCATTCTTGTCTGTCTTTCGTGTTCCAGGATTGTCGCGCTAACATTTGAAAACATAGTTGGATTCGGAATCAAAGCAATTTAACAAACTTGAGAGGATGTTGCAGAATTTCTATGACTCCGACTCCAACAAGAGAAAATTTAACGAAACTGTGACTCCCACAGGCCTGCCTGTTACATTGTGTGCGACAGTATTTATGCCACAATTCTAGGCATACTTGCGAACGTCGGACGACAAAGCGTTACCAGTCCTACCAGGGATATCTAGAGGTTTGCCGAGCCAGTCTCAGCGGTACGGTAAAGGTCAAGACACTCACCGTGTTCGGTCAGTTTCACGCTGTCGAAGTGAAGAAGAACTTTCCAAGTTGTAGCCTAGCATTTGCGAGCAGGTCTCTGAAAGGGCACGGCAGAAGTCGCGCTTGATTTGCAGTAAATATTCATTGTAATCCTTTTCTATGCTTGTGATGTTTTATAGTTTCGTTCTTTTAACTCTGTTGGTGATACACAGTTGATTCTGTGTAGCAGTATTGTGTAGTTCTGTATTAGATGTGTAATGTAGATGTGTGTGTGACTCCACTGAAATTTTCACCAGTTCACCAGTTTAGGAAAGTTACGAGTCACTGATTTAGGACATATTGGGCCTGTCTTGAAGAGCGACACTTAGCACCTTGACCATCCGGATTTTCCCGGCTCTGACTATCGGACATTTGTCTTCCGACTAGCACAGAGGTCTCAAACTCAAATGTGCTCGCGGGCCATTTTCTAGTTTTTGATGACGCCGCGGGCCGCAGCATCAATAATAGGGATATTCAATGTATAATTTCCAAGTAGGTCTTATTGGACGGGACCTTGCCGACAGGCATTCCAAAAACATCGCGGAAATTTAATTTACGATTGCATTATTCACGCTTGACACGGAAAAATCACAGTTTCAAATATCTGAATAAAATTGTTTTTGTGCCGGGCATAATTTTTAATTAATGAGTTATATAGACATCATACGAGAGTTCGCATCATGACATCGTAAAACTGTCGGGTTATAATATTGTAACTAGTGGACCTTTGACGTGCCACAATTTGATGTAGAATATTTTAAAATCTACTGAAGAATGATCTGATATCAGACATTTGAGCGGTGTAGCCTAATCCTGGTTTTGATAAAGTCGTGATAAGTATAGGCTATTAGTATTGTCATTGCCAACTTCAAATTAAATCAGCGTTAGATTTTGCCTTCGATCATTATTGGAACATATCAGTAACAACTTAAATATAATCATTATTGAGCCATAGTAATNGCATTGCTTCTTAATCTTATTAGCNATCGTACCCCTTGTANTTCCAATGAAATTTCTCNTAGCCCCTGTCCATTATATCTACACAATTTCTGATGGTNCCTATATTAAAATCANAAAGCGCATTGACATAAAATCGCGCGTACCGCGAAGACTATTTTCTANTTGAATTAATTGGCCAAGAACATTATTCCACAGCATATAGGCCTAATTCCACAATTNATCTCGCACACCCTGATGTGNTGCTTCGTACCCTGATGGNGTCTACGGACTCTGGTTAAGAACCCCTGGAATANAAATGTCCAATCGGCGAATAATTCATTGGTGTTACAGCTGNAGAGCGTACTACTATGCCTANCCTACTCGCCACCGATAATAACATCGATAAAGAGAANAANCAACACCCAGCATGTAATCAACTATACGTCACGGGGGTCATANAATGCCANTGGTNGCCATACTGACCTGATTAGATAGCTATATACCCTACNCAACGCAAGCTACGACCTTTTGATANATTANTNTTCNCATGNCAGTTTCATNGATTGTTGCGTNCGTAGGATTAACAAGTCACCGTTCCGAGTCGAAAGTCCTTCTCTGATTTTAACGTTTGACCCAACTCAACTAGAGTCAATTACCCAATCAATCCGAAATCGAGTAATTTTACGAGAAGATCGCACTGAACCAAATCAAAATTTTCAGTCACGAATCATCAACGGGTCATGTTTTATCGTCAATCGTCATGAACTAGATATGTGACGTAATAGCTGATCTTCTACCACATGGTAGCTTTTAAAAGTGATGTGATAGTGAAGTTTGTTGAGATGTCGGTGATTTTCATAGTAGTTTGAGGGTGAAATGTAAGTTCTCCTACTTATAAAAGAAATATCGAAGTTGAATATATTGTTGAATACTTGAAATTCCAAAATGTCGTCGCGGGCCGCACAAAATGCTCTGGCGGACCGCATGCGGCCCGCGGTCCGCGTGGTTGAGACCTCTGCAGTAGAGGGTGTAGTAGGGACATATGAGGTTATAGAAGCAGAACAGTTATATATATAGTAGTCTATATCCGTGGGTTCTTATTGCAAATTATCATTCGCCGAAATCTGTCAAATCTCGAAATTTTTTTGTCGCGCTGCGCGCGAAATATCTGCCAGCAGTGTTTGCAACGTGTTTCCATGTATGCGGTGGTTTATTATAATTCATGTAAAATTAATTGCGCGTACTTTTGGATCGCTACTTCTTCGTTGAAATACTCCCATCACGCTACATCGGGTTATTTTCCACAAAATGTTTCGAACTAGGTATTTTATCCCGCAGCAAACACCCTGTCGAAATCGAAGAAAGAGGCACTGCACCACTGATAAGAGTGAGAGTGAGAGCCCTTTGTGCATAAAAGATGCTTTGAAGTTTTTGGGTATTTGGTGTTTGTATTGGAGAGCTATCAACTTGAATCTTCAGAATATTTCTTCATCGTATCATAAAGGATGATACTGTTTAGTGTTGTGATGTGCAACCTTACATGAACGTTCTATAATATTGATTGCTTTGTTTGGGATAAATACATGTTAAATTTAATCGACCCGATGGTATGAGCCCGTACCCGATGGTAGGGCTGGGCACAATGATTCGAGTACTCGAATCTGAATCGAGTATTAATTTTCATGATTCGAGTCGAGTAGTAAAAGAAGATTTTTTTGACTACCTAAATGATACGCTCCTCGCAACTGAAAGTTAATTTACTTCCGAGAATTATAGTTTTGATACTATTTTCCACTGATACCTTGGTTGGCCGTCTCGCAACATACCAGACATAGTACAAATCTACGAACGTTACAGGAAATAACACATTTCCGAAGTTATGATCATCTAACAACATTGTCAACAAGCGCAATGAAATCGGTATGGTCGACAAAATACCAAGGTATCTTTAATGTGACGGATAACAGACATTATGTTCTTTGTGGTGGCATAAAAGGTGCAAATTTGAACTTTGACTTATTACATTGCGTTGTGACGTCATAATGAGTGATACTCGAATACTCGACTCGACTCGAAGCGTAATACATGATTCAGAATCGAATCACTAAGGTACTCGATTTTGCCCAGCCCTACCCGATGGTTGTTACAACAAACTTGATTTGGTACTGAATATAGCACATGCAATTATCATGGCGTTAATCAGTAGAGTGAGTGGTCCTCGGGCGCGATTCATTATTGCAAAAATATCTAATAATCATAAATGTAATATAGACCTGGCATTGTATATTATGTCGTTGCATGAGAGGTATATATTTGAACTTTTCTCAAAATTAGTGATCCTGGAATAATAATCGACTCCACTTTAAGCCTAAAATGGGATTCATAATTGAATCACCCAGTAAGTATATTTTGCCTAGACATCCCTATAGCATGCAGTGCAGATGTATAGCTTAATTCCTTGTTATTCTCTATAGATACGATTTTAAATATTACATTGTAGCTCTCGATACCCCTCAATATTCTAATAATATTATGCATTCACAATATTAATAATATTTTTATGTGTATCACTTGATTCAGATATTCTCCGCAAATTCAGACCAAAACAGCATCGTTGACAACGAACTGTCTCCGCCCATCACTGCCAGATATGTCCGCATTCACCCGGTGACGTATCATAACCACATGAGCATGAGAATTGAGATGAGAGATTGTTGAAGGATCTACAGAATCGAGAATTGGATGTATCGTATACATCACGTATAAGCTGATCACTATAGCATAAAACTATCGACCGTCGTGTTTGCTTTCTTTGTTATGACCAAGAATATACAATTAAAAAAACAGTTCATAGGTATTTCTTGACTTGTCTCTTCGCACACGCAGTTCTGCCAGTGATATTGAAGGCAAAGTCGGATGGTCATCATACTGTGATAGCGGGGTATGGAGAATCGAATCACAACTGATTCGAATTAGATTCCAGAAATTTTGATCGAATAGAACCAATAATATGCAATATTTCCTGTTGACCAAAATTGGCATCGGGACAGCAGACATTAGCTGATAGAAAATAAACCAATTTCAAATGAAGTAGGGTCTAATAGTGGTCAGGGTTACGAGCTTACGACGATATACAATAAATCTTGATTTTAGGAGACCTGGTAGCGATTAAATTTGGTAAGGAAATATACGATTTGGTTTGAGAAACCATGCAGTTACTGCGGAACTCGTCACGGCGCTTGCATCATAGCAAAATGGTTGACGAGATCACTATTACCAGTCAGAGGTGGTCAGTAACAAAGTACTTCTACTTTTGCCAAGTAAGCCTATGTATACTCAAGTTTCCTGACTAACACGATGTAGCCCATGAATAGGAGATCAGATGGGTGGTTTTGGAACGTTTAGTAACCCGGAGAACCTTGTGCCAATATACAAGTATTTGGGGAGCTCCAAATTTTTGTGGAGTCATATAAACAAAAATCCACCACGTTACATATCAAACTTCGCGTCTAATACGTTACTATAAACGTATCAGGGTGCACAAAACGGACTGTGCATCAAGAAAGTGTTAGACGAATCATAATATTCTAATTTACATATATCGCTGTTACCTTTCAAACACCAAGTGATTCCTGAATCGATGCGTTAATCGCGTGTTTACCCACGGAATAAATCGTATTTAATATCAACTTCAAGTTTATAGCATAGAGTCAAGAAATAGTATTCAATTCATTTATTAATGTCATTGATTATAGCCTTCTTCAATAGCTGTTGAAATCAATGAGACATCTGTGTTAACAAGTTCTTTGAGTTGAGGCCGCCCCTCAGTTAGATTGGAACGCATCTTCTTTTCGTTAGTGACAAGTTCGAAAATGTTTTCTCGTAAATATTGGGGAATTGCGGCAGACTGAGGCGGTGGACCATATTATCATGTAAGACCGGACACTGTCTGCGGGCCACTCAAAATCCCGTCGTGTGCCGTATGTCGCCCGCACCTGGCCTACAGCTTTCCAGAGAAGCCAGTGTCAGTCACATTTTATCATAAAATCAAACCTATTTGTATAATACAAACATCCGCACATCTTTATGATCACGTCCTACTGTCAATTTGCAACGTGTCTCGCTTATTGCGACCCATACTTTAAGAACCCATGTGTTAGAACAACACCAAATAGATTACATTTTGGTGAATAATGATTGAAGTTGACATTTGTATTCGCGGATGGTGCGATTTAGTGTCACTGGCTTTCGTAATTATCCTAAATGCGAATAGTTTACATGTATTAATTTAAAAGAACTGTATGTTCCTAGCATTGCATTACGCCGATGGATGTCTCAGGGAGGTTTTAGTCTAGGGGTGTGCACTGTGCAATCTGCGGGCAAGGGACTAATAGACAGACAATAGCATTTCAGGGGCGACTTTGCCGTGCCGGGACATGAAGTTTTGGCTAACATGCGGCTGCATGAAGTGTGCTGCCACAAAAATTGACGGCCATAAAACCTTCTATAATTTCGTGCTCTCGATTGTTAAGACACCACATGCTTCTCCTCCGCCGATTAATCTGATCAAGTGGGCTGAAAGAGCACCAAAGTGCAAGTGCTAAATTTATTGACCAATTTCATTCATTAACTTCAAAATATTTCCGGTTTACGCGACAAGAGAATTAATTCTCAATGATTTTACTTATTACACCTGTAGAATTGCAAATAATTACTAAATATACCAATTAACCAAAACCAAAAAACTGACCAAAAGCATGGGTTGATGAATGCACGCATGATTTCTAAATAGCGATGGTATATGCAATCGTTACATCATTTGCTCTGTTCAATCCCAGACAACTGGCATTCCTTCCACTGTTTGCATTTGCTA
The DNA here is from genome assembly GCA_000444245.1 of Botryllus schlosseri. Taxonomy (NCBI): domain Eukaryota; kingdom Metazoa; phylum Chordata; class Ascidiacea; order Stolidobranchia; family Styelidae; genus Botryllus; species Botryllus schlosseri. The sequence goes on from ATSW01009289.1 coordinate 7,488, forward strand.
TTAGTTATTTGAACTATAGCTATAACTACGACTTTCGACGATACAACAGGCATGATGTCATGATGTTTATTTCACTGTTTCCCCGTGTACACTGTCAGAGGATTTACGAGCCGCCATGTCAATAGCGTTAATCGCCTCCCCTTGTTCCGTGCCCTCTGTCCACATGAATCGGTAGCGATCGTTGAAGTCGTTTTTTCCGTCGATGCAGCTTTGCAGAAATTCAATATACTTGATAGCGAACTGAAACATGTGTGGCAAAATCCTCATTTCATTACTGTTGTGATACAGAGTTACATTGAGGAATTTGACACCCTTGTCGCTTGAGCTTGACGCTTCGCATCTGTGGCACGTCGATTAGCTTAACTAAAACTCAATTCATCAAAATACGGGCGATTTGGTAGTACAAGCAAGTGCAAACGGACCGTTGTCACTATGACAATGAGAATTGAGACATAGTAATCTAAAGAGCAAAGATACGATGATTTAAAATTTTGATATCCAAATCCAAGTCCGTTCTCTTCTCTGATGAAGTAAGCGTCATATCTCTCCTTAGTTTTCTGTCATTGAGAGATTTCATTCACTCGGGATGTCCGCAGAAACAGGATTATCGGACTATGGGTGTGTTAATCGTTAATGCATTGCTACTATATTTTCACATCCCAAACAGAGGCGCTTTTTTCCAACTTCAATAACTCACATAAAAACGTGGAATTTATACTGATCGTTATTCTTGTTAAGTTGACCTTTTTTATTTTTAGTCAATCTAATGTCTAATCGCCTAGACCTCAAAGTAAAATGAGGACGGGCTGCGAAAAAAGATGACAAATGGGCACCCTCAAAGAACATTTTACTTTTATTGAAAAAAGAGGAAAAATCCTCCCGAAAGCGGGCATATGGTATCCCTAGTTAAATCAGTTAAGCTATCCAAAAGATCGTGATTGTCAAGATTTAAAGCCATATTAGATCTCAATCATGGTGAATATCTGTTAACGGATATGTAGGCCTACATTGTTTTTCCGGTCGTACAGTTTGTTGTAGGCTACTGTGTAGACATATCTGGTTTGGCCATAGCTCGCTCAGGTCCAGTGCACATGACCTTATAGTGGTCAAGCACCTTCAAACCCCTTTTACATACATACATACAAGGCGAAGCTACTCGAATCAATTAGAAAGGTTACTACTTTCCATCTCGTCTATCCTTGAGATCTTCCCACAGTACGCAGCCGTAATGCGTTTCACCTACCTGAAGAGTTTGTTTCTTCTGTAGTTTTCGCCCTTTGGGCAATCGAACCGGAATTACTTTCTGCAGATCCTCCATCGCGTCGTTAAAAACGCGGAGGCGCTGCTTCTCTTTTTGGGCTGCCAACGGACTCTTTCTTTTTATAATGCCGTTATTGATCGTGCTTGGGGTCGATGAGCTTGAAGAGCAATCGAGTCTGCATTTGCTCGATTCGATTCGTTGATGGCTGTTAGTACCATCGATTGCCGTCAGACCTGTCGATATAAGCGAGACCATCGTTAAGAGAATTTATACGTTCGGGCTGGACGCGTTGCCGAAAATAGTTTTCTGGAACAACCGAACTATATAGGCTCTTTTTCACGAGATACATTTTTCGCCTTCCCCTTGGATACGTCGTGTACTGCAAATAACGCTGTAGTTACGGCTGCAGCAGGCGACACTGAATAAGATTCATGAATGCTGTTGGCTACTGTCGACAGGGTCACCCTATCTAAGCAATGAAATTATACAGCATACCAGGGGTGGACAAACCACGGCCCGCGGGCCGCATGCGGCCCTCCACACCGTTCTGTGCGGCCCGCGAGACTCTAAAGAAACTTATTAAGAATATTGATAATATGCGACTAAAAATCGAATTAATACAGGGACTTAATTTAAACTTCTTCATAGTACATTTTACCATGATAATTCTAAGGCAGTGGTTCTCACAGTGGGGGTGCACCCCCCTTGGGGCCGTGAAAGCATCTGAAGGAAGGCGCGACACTGAGCTCAACTAAAAAAAAATTAGCGCTCTGCGCGATTCACATCTTATTCATATTTATTGCTCTGTCTTTAGTCTGAATTTCATATTTAAATCTCCCATCCACTATCCGTTAGGTTTGCTAGCATATGAGATATGATGATAAAGCGGGGAATAAATGTAAATACTTCCTATTTCATTTTTTATGTTTAATTTCTGGCGCGACAGCCCGATCTCAAGGTCCATGCACTCTGAAAGGTTTCAACTGCTAAACATCATAGAAATCATAAACGAGATTGACATAATTCGGATCTCGAGTATGATTTCAGATTGGCCACTTCAATTTTAATTATTTCAGTGATGTGCTTATAAAGAACGATTCGCGCGTGTCTTAGGCAGATTCGTTCTCTGCATGCGTAGAATTAGGCTATTTAGATTTTATCTACATATAGTAGAAGCGTCTTTGAAGCTAACATGGTTATGATGCTGTCAGCATTTTGTGTCCTGGAACTGAAAAGTGGAATTAGTAAATCTATGAACAGATCGCTGCTCCCAGATTTAAATTTCAATCCTGTTCTAAGAATCGGGAAAACCGACTTTCATTTCTATATTTTTGACAAATTGGTTATTGAGGTCGACCAGCCTATGAAATCTCGCCACTGTTCTGACCCATGTACGATATCATCAAAGCAATGTTCGGATTGTTTTGAATAAGCATATATATCATCTCCATGTTCTCACTATATGATTAAATACCAATATTGCGTTTTGGTTTATAATCCCAATTTTATATAGTGCGGCCCGCGAATGAATTCAGATGTTATATGGGACCCGCCAGCTCAAAAGTTTTCCCACCCCTGCGGTATACGTTTGGAAAAATATTATCACTGATCATTCACTTCATTGCGAAATTTGGACGGTACAGGTCTTACAACTTTAGCATGCTAACAGTCGGCAATGTCACGAATGTGGAAAATGTACGATAACATATACTTATTTGGTGAATTTATGCAACAATAAATCATCCACAACTACCATAAGTCGCGTCTGGAGCGTACGGAGCTTCTTGGAGGTACAAAACTTCAATATACAATTGAATAGTATATTCGTATTGAAATGAGCCCAAATATTTTCGGCTGACACTCGTCAGGGGTAATCGTATTTACGTATCACATAATAATTTTATGTATATATACACGATAGGTCTCAGCTTGTTCTTAAATGATACCGCATTACCAGAGAATGGCTGCTTCTGACGTTTTAATGCATATAGGCTACTACACAAGTCCACAAGGGTACCGCATGCTATACGCCATGTTACCGCTACGAAATTCGAAACACGATAGACCAAAAACCCTTTTCGTTTGATAAACACGATATCAAAGAAGATCACCATCAGTATATAGCTTACAACTCACCTGTGAAACATACAAAATCAATTTCTAGACAGCTGTAACTGTAGTCCATCCCAAATCTTGTTTTGAAAGTATATGACCACCTTCACTTGTTAGCCAGTTCGTAATCCTATCTGAAACCTCATTCAAGTCGATTTCTTGTCATGGAATTAAATAGAACGAGCTGGATCGATTCGCACCTCCTTACGATTTTATTCGGTTCTGTTTGAGGTTACTTTCAACGGACAGAAGAGGAAGGAAGGGCCTTGTTGAACTGGGATTTATGCGAGCGATTCCCTGCCTGTTTTTCTCTGATCAGGGCGTGGGATTAGCGAAATGTTCACTTCCATGATTTCCGTTGAGCACACATGCTTGAATTTGAACGTTAACATTGTAGCCTACTTATAGTTTCGACGCGATCTAATTTCTGTCAGATTCACCAGGAAGCGTAGTCATTTTCTGATGTGATATATCTCTTAACGACCATTTTCTACTGAATTGTGCAAGATATGATTTTCAACGGTCCTTTCTCATTGAGTCATGCCGTAACCATGACATCCCATTCACGACTTATACCATCTTGGTCCAGCCCGAGCTATTAACCCCTGTGGCTGAATTCGTGCTATCATGTCGTAGAATCCTTAAAGTTTTGATTCGTATATAGCCGAGGTTGAATTACATTGCAAGGGTACTTATACCAGAAGGTATAATTTCAGACCGTGGTGCACCAGACCCTTAAGGGAGATAAGCACCACTACATCTTTTAACCATATTAATAATAATAATAATCTCTTAACGTAGAACGAAGTTCGTCCTTAGCAGTCATTATATAAACTTCGGCCAGGACAGAAATTTCATTGTGTAGCTGAGGCATCCCTACCAAAATTTTTCAGCCGATAATCAAGTTCTTTTAATCAATGGTTCGGTAATTTAACGGTTGAATGAACAAATAGCCTATCAATGAAATCAACTAAACGATACCGCGGTAACGCAAAACTGCAATGAAAACAATTCGAAGCTATTTCCCTTTCTCGCGCGATTTTAGTCGCTTTCATATTTCGGCGATCTCGTGCAACTGAAGTAAACTTCATTTCATTTTCACGTACCACAATGTGGATGGCATTCTGGTACAGCTGAGGGTTCCTAAACTTTCTGGCGGCTGCGCGTACCCCCAAAATTTCACAAGCACATCACTAGAAGAAAGGAAAAAGGTCATCAGATCAATCTCAAGTCTAAACCAAGCTAACTAATGACTCGACAAGGTAGATCGTCACTATCCTACACAATAATCTGGTTTTTTATAGTTGCTTGATGATGTAGTTCAGGGTTTTTTATCGGTGTTCCACACAAGGGGTTCCGCGAGCCGGACTCAGGGGTTTCACGGGAGCTGAAGACGCAAAACTCATACACATGATTTGTGATGACACGCCATTATTGGTTGCAGGCAATTAGACGTGATCAGTAGCCGAATTATGAATGCCATGGTTTCAGGTCGTGTGTAGTCCCAAAAGCAGATGGGCTTAGGTTTAAAATCGAAAACTCGTCCTTTTGAAATTGCAGTGATTCTGAACCGGTGGTCCGTTGAATATTAGGGATTCCCTGAGCCAGTATCAGGAGTTCCCTGGAGGTCACGACTCATACTTGACTCATGAGTATTATTTATTATGATACACTTGGGTTGCCATATTTTTGTGCCACAATTTCTAGACGCTCTTCAGCGCCCACTAGCGGATTTCAAAATGAGGTGTGAGCACATTGTCGATCAATATGACGTCACACCAGCAGCGCTTTGTCTATCGACTAGAAGTGGTAATGATCCGGTTCAGGAGTATGTGGTTGTGTATTGTAAGTTGTAACCAGGGCCGAAGCTACATTTTTTCAGCCCCCTTCCGCCGAAATAAACACTGATCTTGGGCCCCCCGTAGGGTATTCGATGCAACTTCTGGGGGCTTACTATATGCATCTGGTCGTTAAATGATTTGAATGAATTGTGTCAAAAATATTGGTTCTTCCATATATTACTGTATAATTTTCATCCTCTCTCCGCCCACATGATCGAGTTAGCGGCAGAGCTGGTGGAGGATGATGACTTCGAAAATGCAAGGAGCGTAATTTTACGTCGTTAAGTCATATTCATATCACGCCGATAAGATTATTTATTAGCCTAATGCCGGTGCGCACTGCACCACTGAGCTATATAAACACCGCACATCCATGAATTTCCAACCTTTTATGGTCGCGACTCCATTTCCAATTCAAATATATGCCGTGGCCCAGCTCAAAATTTGATGAGCTGATTACTAATTAAAGGTCGGCACATTTGCCCAGGCTTACTCACGGCCTATTTCGGAAGCTAATTACGATCAACATCTTTGCAAACCCCAGAATAAAGGCAAACTACCCCCAGTTTTAGAACCACTATCTTTGAATATATCATTCAAACGGCCTGCCCTAAACCGACTCTATGAATATACCGTTATCTTGTAATTGCCATTACAATCAAACTTCTTTTTGTAAATGAATGTTATTTTTTATTTATTTTTGATCGCCATTTTTACGAGGGTGATAGTCCCATATTAACCCCAACATATATAATACCAAATCGCGCGCAACGCGTAGAAAAATTTCATGTACCGTAAATCTGCCCAAAAATAATCTTGTATATGTTGATTTACGACAAAAATATGAGCTTAATTCAAGTCTTCGAAATTCCGGACATTTAGATATATTATGTAAATTCCTCCCGGACGCAGTTTTTACAGTAAAATTCCGAACATGTCCTGGAAATTCCGGACGTATGGCAACCATATGATACGCCCGTCTTGGCCATCATTGGTTGCAGACATTGGGGCCCGATCAGTAGTCGGGTTTTGGCTGCTGGTGTGCTGGTACGTCGAATGCAATGGCGTACGCAGGGAAGGTTGGACTTTAAAGTCGAAGGCCAGTCTTTTTGGAATGCCAATTGTATCTCAAATACTAAAAAGCTCATTAGTAATCAAGCAATTTGTATCACGCTTGTGTTTCGACCGAACAATATACGATAACACTTTCTAAAGTTAAGCCTCGCATTTCTGAACCGCTATCTGATATCCTGAAACGGAACAGCAGATTTGCAATGAATATTCATTATAATGTTTTCGTTTCGCGTGGAATTTGAATCTTAATGGTTTAGTTCTTTCAACAGTCTGTTGACTCACAGTTTATTTTGCGCACCAGCATCAAATAGTGATGTATCAGATTTGGATTGCGGTATATATTTTTTGTTATGAGTCAGCGAGACTTTAGGGTTCGCGAAGGCTTGCAGATTGGCGTAACTGTTCCGCGGGTTAGTACACGCTAATAACCACTGATCTAGTTGAGCATGACCCTTTCAGAGACCTCCTAAAAGTAGTTCATAGACCCTATGGAGTGCGTGAACCTCAGTTTAAGAACTCGTGGACTATATCTACTTGGAACGGGGCATGGACCGGAGCCGGATTGGACATCCAGCCAGATTTTCTCATTTTTGGCCGGAGACAGATCAGTACTTTTTCTAATACGACCAGAGTCGGATCGGGGCCGGATCAGTACATTTTACTAAAAAATAGGACAGTATGACCCTCTTCCACTCTCGAATCAATAATTCAAATTAAACGTTCATGGGAATAAACCGCATGAGAAGTCCAACTTTGCCTAATTACTTCAAATAAGGGTTTGGTTTGATCTTTGAGTTTTTAATTTCCTGTTTGCAGTGTTTCAATCTATATTCAATACCGTCCTGTGAGTAGATCATTACTATCGTAGTTTTTCGGACCGGATCATGGTCATTTATAGAATCCGGCCTGAGAGTCGGGCCGGAGTCGTTCCCGAGCTTTAAAAACAGGATGGGATTAGGACCAGATAATTTGGCGATCTGCTCCGCACTAATCGCTACTATAGCTAAACTGTACGATATACATATCGTAGATCGACAGTGACAACTCAAACTGATAGAAAACGTTCCGGAAAGGTGCATATTATTTCGGTGCTAGAAAAAACCTGTTTCGCTCTACTTGAATCGAATCATTGCAGTTAATAGTCGATTCGACTTCGAGTAATCTAATCATTCTGCACAGCTACATGTGACTTTATCCAACACATGCGTATCACACTCGCTCGGTATTGTAATTTTTTCACGCTAATTTGTGTATTGTCGCTCACGTCCATGTAATGCACCGCATGCGGCGTGGACAGAAGTATTGTGTCAGAAATATCAACGAAAAAGAATTTATTTGAGGCGGCACACATCTGAAAATCGTCACCGAATTCGATTGTATGCAACATGCCAGTAAAGTTCAAGATTTTCCAATCACCGGCTATATATAGGCATGATGACAAGAAATTATACTATATGTCCGTTTCCGTCAGGTTCTCTATTCCGTGGATCGTATTCCTTCACTTGTGTGGAGATATGGGCTTCCGTATTCAACGATGAGGAAGAGCTTAATTCAACACCGAATTCGCTTGTCTTCAGCAAGTTAACGACGTCCTCGTACGCGAAGGGCGTTAGTATCGTGTTGCTGCTCGAAAAGTAACGTCTCACGGTGTCGCTCTGGAAGCTTTCGATTTCGTACGAATCTTGACAGTTTTCGTTCAGAAGTGAGTCGAGAATGCAGTCCGTATTAGATTCCGTCTCTTCCAGCTCAGAAACACGGTGCAGTTCAATCGATTCGGTAGGCAGACGGTTGTTACCAGCGTGAGAACCATCCCAGTTTTCAACTCGCGTGCCGTTGTATTGAGTTTGCGGATTACAATGCGTCTCCGCATCCGGTACGCATTGCGGAATATCGAAAGCCTGTTCGATCGTGAGTCTGTTTGCTGCTGCATCTATTGCGTTCAAGAATCCGTCGTTTTGAGATCCATAATACCAAAGGAACCGATGTCTGTTGTGCCAATCGTGCGTTCCGTCCAAGCACCCGCGCAGGAACTTGATATAGGACGTGGCAAACTGAAAGATGTATAGTGTGATGAGTTGCAATAAGCTACAAAATACAAACTATACCGCTCGCTAACGTATTCTAATAGTGATTTAGTAATGAGTTGCTCTTAGTTATATACGCGCAACACTCTCCTGCGAGGTCATTAGCAATTAAGCAATTGGTATCACGCTGTTGCGTTTCGACCGACACTTTCCAAAGTGAAGCCTCGCATTTCTTAACCGCTATCTGAAAGGGAACAGCAGATGACAAAGAATTGCAATACATATTCAATTTAATGTTTTCGTTTTGTTCGAACTCACCTTTCGACTGTTTTGTTCTTAACACTCTGTTGGTGCATAGCTCCTTTTGTGCATCGGTAATCTATAGTAATGCATTAGATGTGTACTCAGATGTGTATTATGTTAGATTGTTGTTTTATGACTTACAAAAGATTTGGGGTTCCGCGATGGCTTGAAGATTAGCATAAGTGTTTCGCGGGTTGGTAAAACGTTAAAAACACTGCAATTATATTCTTCTAGTCTTCAGTCATCGAGTTATTGTCAATTGTTTGATTGCCAGCAATCACGTTCTTTAACTACACGAGGCGCGTCGTGACTGTTGCCAGGCAACGATCGAAATTGATTGAAGTCATCACGAATCTTAAATAATCGAATCATCGCCCGGTATAACTATACGAATTGTCCAAACTTCACATTCGATGCTTCATCATTTTCACAAAGGAATGTCACAAGACATCGTTCGACTAATTTATGTTGAAAAGAAAGACATTCACTGGTTCTACCGCGAAATATGTGACGTATACGGCGGCGTAGTAGTTAATTGGACACATTTATTCAGGACTTGCAAAGACTCTTGAATGTATAGAACTTCAATATACATTTGAATAATATCTGCATATTGAAATAAACCAGGTTAGTGACGAGTGACACTCGTCAGGGGTCATCGTCAGCGACTAAAAGAGAATTGGAAAGAACGTGGTATATCATTGTATCAATTATATATCAATACTTGTTGATATACACGGACGAGTGTCCGCCTAACATGTTCCGGTTAGTATAATTATAGGCATTCGAAGAAACCCTTCATGACGTACGCACTACAGTTAAAACTTTATAATATTCCCGAAAATGAAAATGGTTCATTTGGAAAGTGATTTTTTTTATTCCGCCATGGACTTGAAAGCGGCACAAAAATCCTGTTGTCCGCATTAAAACAACTAATCCTTACGGATGCTCACATAGTCGTGATAATGCACGCCGTAAGCCTATTATGTGCTGCCAATGATTAATTGCGGCTCGCGATTACAAGCGATCGTAGCGTTACATATCTTCAAACTTATGAGATTTTTTCTCGCAAACAATTCAACTTATAATACCTTCATGATCGCCAAAGAGTGATGTGATTGAGTCACAATAAGGATATCTTAATGTTCATGCTTGTTTAATATTGGTCGCTATCCACTGGAAAACAATCCCTGTCTAAGTTAAGTTTTACACCATGGAAACACATTTTATGAAGTCCTGCCTACAACTGATATCATATCCACCTATTTTCTATTGCGCGATTCGATTCAAGTGCTCATTACAGGCGTTTTCGTACTCCTGATGCCGGTTAGTTTTAGGCAAGTATCCACAAAAGCCGACCGACTTACTTGTATGGTTTGTTTTTGATGGAGTTTCCGTCCTTTCGGCAGTCTGACTGGCAACACGCTCTGAAGTGCCTCCAAGGCTTCTTTGAATACTCTGAACCTGACTCTTTCCTGGAGAGCTGCATTTGACCTTGTTCGCTTTCCGCGATGGTAGGTCTGATTTGCCTTTCGTTTTCTTGAGACTTGCTCGGGCGTACAACACATTACATTCTCTTCCTTGGAAACGGTTGCCGCGCTATTTGGCGAATTCACGAGCATAATAACTAGTAAGTTAATTATTTGTACCTAAGACGGATATTCACACATACAATATTAGACTTGGTAATGAAAAGAGCCCTGTTAGTAAAATTGGAGTAATTGCGAAGCGACATTAACGCATGCTCTGAAACACTTCAACGAGTCAGAGAATGAAATATAAAGAATGCTATGAACGTCAATGTCTTGCGAGTTCGAATCAGGCCGATGTCGACTCCAGAATTAGTGCAGTGGAGGCTTGTGAGCTTCACCTCGACATCCTATCCGCGCAATCAGTGTCTTATAATAAGCATAGAACGAAAATGAACGTTGGCAGCTCCTGAGTCATGAAATCGAATATCGGTCTTGTGTATAATAACCAATATAGTCGGAATACCATGAATGCAAAAGCAACTGCCACATATCCTTCCGACATTTGGAGACAGTTATCACAAGCGCTGATTTTGCGTTAGCGTGGGACGTCTGGCGGTTCGTAGAGAAATTCGCACTCAGGCCCTGATTTCCGCAGCCGGGTTATCTTTTCAATACTGGGCCCGGAAAGTTGACTCCGCACAGCCCCCCAGTGTTGATACTAGAATATTGTTGTTTCCAAAGACGGGATTTATGCACTATATAGTCAGGTTCGAATACGCTACATCTTTAGGGCGCCACGGAGTGCGAATGGCCACTCCTTTTTTACGCCGCTAATTATATGATACACATGTATCCCTTTGCGAAATAAATGATGTTTCGCTAATGGTCGCAAACTATTTTTGGTAAATAGACTATCCTGCAGCCCCTTCGGAAACAACAGTCATTAAAAATATGAAACAGTAAATATTACGATATACTACTTCCTAAATCTGTTTCAACTGATTTTAAACCAAACAAATCAATCTTGCCATCACCGAAGCTACGATCCGACAGCCCTCAGAACCGAAGCCTTCTATACTGCGTTACGGCGAAACTGGCCTCATCACAGGAACTCCCAGATTGAGGGTTTGGTAGCGGTTCGAGAATGAACTTTATATCTTGTAGGGGAAATAATATGTCTCAATTGTCATTAAGTGATCTATAATGCACCAGCGCTTGATTACTGCGTAGGCATTACGATGTGAAATGTACATAAATGAGTGACGTAAGGAAACCATTGCATAAATATAAACCTTACAACATTTCTGCAAAGTATATATAAAATTGGAATCTTCATTTTTTGAAACGATACCAACTATTAGTGGAAGTCAGATCAAAATAGTTGAGCCGTTCTGGAAGTCTGGAACTAGCCCTAATACTTTGCCGGATTTTAACCTTTTTCTTTCAATGACCGTCTGTGCGAATATTCAATAGTTTTTCAAACTTGGCCAATGCGTATTTGTTTGCCAATCGCTATTCAAACAGTGCAATATTTACTCATCCCACATCAAAGACAAATTCACCTATGCGTAAGCATCTGAACAAAACAAACTCCTAATCATAACTGGACAACTTTAACCATCCGTCATCTGCCTTACCCTTCAACATCTACGAGTCGTCTTCCTATTGCAGCACAATGCCTTGTCCTCAATATGTTTCCTATTGCTTTGCGCAGCTCTTAGAAAACAATTTATTGACGACGCCCTTTCCTAGCTTCGTCTGTTCGATTTTTCATGCGATTGCCACTTCGTCGATGGGAAGTCAGACTTCCGTCCAACGGTTCATCATCAATCGTGCGAAGTTACTGTCTGTCCTGCAAGTAGTCTGGTAGAAACTGAAAACTCTGATGTCGATGGCAAGCCCATATTGAAAGATCCTCCAGATATGATGTATATATAAATGATACATACATATAGGACAAGAATCTCCCCGTTATTGTACCATGTCGAAAATCGAAAATCAACATATCGCCGCATTCGGGTTATCTTTTGAATGACACGAGAAGCATCCCTAAAAAGACAACGCAAAGATTGTCACGCGCTTTGTTTATGCTGGAATTGCGTTATTGAGGTTCAAGGGCAATTGTGCGCAGCGCAATGTCAAATACCGCGACAAACTCATTCGATTATACGTAAACTGTGGGTTGATTTACATTTAGGCCAGCTCTATGGAGACTTCGCCAGGTATTCAAAATACTCCATTGGACGCATCTCGGCGTTCAAGAAAGAATTGCTACATTTTGTGAATGAGTGGATGAGGTATACAGAAAGCAAGGCTTCGCGATAAAATCCACCAAGATCTGGAGTTTTTTCTCAAAACTTTTGTAGGTTAGGATATTTCCGGAGATACCAATAGCGTTAGTCTTGGCGCGACGACAAGATTCAGTGCGTTTTACATGCATTTATCCTCAATTTGGAGCATCGGTAGTTCCTCCATTTTGTATAGCAAAAATTATGGCAATAAAGAGAATAAATATATAGTTGCATAAACCTTTGTAAATAATAGGCGTGGAATGGTTGAAAATAATAGCAAGTACGCCATGAAATGTTGTAGCAACGCCAATTCAATCATTCGAAGGTGGGATGACGGCACTGAAATTACAATTTTAGATAACCATTAATCGTCTTACCTAGCGTAGTTATTGGTTTAGTTTAACTTAATTCAATGACACGCACTTGAATATCGATCTCTACCATACGAAGCAGTATTTTGATAACGTTATTTGTTTAATTAGGGCTAACCTGATTTTAATAATTACTATTAATCATAGATTGACATCCAATTCGCACCTTTTAGACTTTCTTGTGGCGTGCTTAGGCCAATTCACACTGTCTTGTAATCTCATTAGTTTCTAGTTGACCGCGATTCGGTGTGAATATTTTATGACTGCGCAATGGATATATGAATATCAACATAGTATTGTGATAGTTTTGCATGTGTGTATTCACGATTTTCGGCGACGGTGTGCCTGTAGTGACTTAAGGGATTGTGCAATAATATATTGCGTTACATTTCAACAGTGCTGAATGACGGTGAGAATATAAAGTACTGTAGCAGATTGTGTCAATCCTAACTCACCTTATAAATGATATATGTGAAGACAAGTCCGAAATCCTCGAAGCAGCCTAGAAAAATGAGCAAATGCCTCTCCGTTCCAAAAGCATATAGCCGTTCTATGCGTTGAGTATATACGAAAAGGTCCCCCCATACCCAGAATAGCAACAATATTAAACTTCGGCGCATGGGATACTAATTGAGCATTCTCAAGGTCTCTTGAAATTGTCAAAATCATGAAGCACAATAACGTAAGAACATTACCTTACTATTTTGACAATCTCTCCCAATACTCTAGTTCAATTAACTAATAACTAGATCCCATAACACGAGATTCTCACAAAATCAGTTTCTATTTGTTGCATTGAAATCATCTCGACATCATATAGGTGTATAATTTTGGAACAACGTATAGGCCAGGCCTACCAGCAATATACCGTACCCTTCCTATCATAAACTTAGAACCAGCGATTGCAAATTTATCTTATCCAAGTACTAAGAACATAGCTAATGATCACAGTCATGTATTTAGAACCAATGCAATTGCTGTTTTTGATCATTAATATTGCCACTGTGCTCTTAGGTCAAATTATTATTTTCTGAAGACAAGGATGCAACGGAAGCCGTCCTTCACTAGTGTTGTTCTTTTTAGTTTGTTTTGTTTGTATTTCCTTACCGGTTGTTCTGCTACTTGACTGAGGGAGGAAATTGATTATTAGTAGGGCGACATTTTTTGACATGTCGAAATGTGACAAAATTTTGTCAAAATTTGTCAAAATTGTTCACAAAGTCAACATTTTTTGGACGTCTGCATTTCGTTTGTATCGTAGATTTCGCACTGTCGGGGACCTTATCATTTGATATTTTACAGCTTGTAGCCTATACTTTATAGGCCTGCCGTTGTAAACGGTGTTATGGTCAACGTACCGCAATATCTTAACTGAAGAAAGACTTCTTGGGCAATGGTGTGTCACCAGCAATGTACGCACAACTTGAGTGTTGTCAGCCAACAACTGCTGCTGTTGAACGTTCTTTCTCCATTCTTGGCAAGCTTCTTGGTAAGGACATGCACTTTCTACCCAAGAATGTGGGAAAGCATCTCTCGTTGTACTACAAAAAAATTTAATCATTTCTACCATAATACGTTACTGAAATTCTTAATAGGACCAGATTTCATTAAAATATTAGTTTTTTCATGTAAAAATTTGCCTGTTTCTCAGCCAAAAACGTTTTTTTCCGGCCAAACTACTTCGTTAGGACAGCCAGTTTCAACCAGAAATGAAGATAAGTGGTACAATTGTAACATCAAGTGGGAAAACACCTAATTTACATACGTTAGGTCAAAAGTTGGTCAAAATTCAGTTCTTTAGGTCAATAAAAGTCAACATTTTAATTATTTAGGTAAAAAAATCGCCCTAATTATTAGTATCGCCGCAAAATATGCTTGGGTGACTCCGCCTTGAAGACTTCGGTCATATCAGGTCTCCGAGTCGTCACCATGCAATTTAGGTTAGGAAATTATAAAGAAATATCACGTTTTTGAACTCGAACTGGTTGTGCATATATTGCTTATTTCGTGTATTTTGTGGTTGACGATTAAAAGAACACAAAAAAATCACAGCATAACAATCCACTTGTTCTCGAACGTAACCAGGCCATGGGTCAAAAATCTTCTATCGGCAAACATTTACTAGAAAATCATACATGTGCTGCTAACTACCACGAGGACATGTTCTCTGTATTGGCTAAGGGTCGCAATTTAATTTCATTTGTCTGATCTTGAGTCCACCATCATCACTATGAGTAAACCTAGTCCATGCCAACAGAAAGAATTTGTGTATCATTTGAAAATCGCGCATTAACTTGTTTTGCTTCGCTATCTCCATGCCAACGCTTCAGTTCTCTCGTTTTTCCAACTTTGTATATTTTCTGTGTGACGTCATAATTAGCGATATATATTGTGGTTGAACATATTTATTCGAATTCTCGCAATATTGCTGACGATATCCCCTGACGAGGGTCAGCCGAAAAGCTTCGGGAATAAATATGAATATTTTATCCAAATGTGTTATGATGTTCTGTACTCCTAAGCGTCTCTTTAAAAGAACTCTCTCTCTCTCTCTCACTCTCTCTCTCTTTTTCTCTCCAACGGGAGCTAAAATGCTCTTACATGCCAAAAACGAAGTATATTATTTCACCCGCGAAACTGCAAAGAGTATGATAATGTAGTCGCTTAGAATCTATAAGATGTACACATTAATTGAGTTGACTGTTGATGAAGAAATGTATAGTTACTGGCCGCATCATCTCAGACAATACTCTTCCAGTCGTCGCTTAACCAACCCGTATACTGTAACTACACAGTACCTGTGATTTGTTCCCCTTTGCATTAGCTAAAACCACAGTAGATACATTATACATGGTGTAACAATATCTACAGCTGTGCAACTATTTTTTGGAATCATTTCGTATCACACTGTATCAACGTGAGATTGGATAACTTTAGGCTACTATAGGGCTAACAAGCTTTCCTCGTCCTGGGGAAATGGCACCTTGATTCGAAACATGCAGGAAAAAATAATCAAAATCTGTGCATTGACAGTGCAGTGCAAGCACAGATCTCGGCCTAAATGATCATTAAGCTCAAGAGCCGGAATCGTCTATTGAGCCTGGACATAAACTCTGGTAGGTGTGCTGTGAGTAATACTATAGGGCCTACCCCGGATAGAGCGATAGACAAGCTTGCGCAATGCGCATAGGAAACAGTTTCATTTATCAAATTAAATTGTGTTTTCTTGTTATTCAATGGTCTTATCTGTTATGGTACAGTAATAACGCCAATAACTGATAAATGCCGATACACTTGAGCAAAATAATATCTCCTTAGGGATTCATCAATAAATAATCCCTCGAAATAGTTAATGTAGAGCATGATCAATTGTTCATTGGTCACATTATATACACCCAACTGCGGTGTTGTGATTTCACTCTAGTTACCACTAGAAACAGGTCAGTGACATCGACACCCAATTTTGAGAAGGCAAAAAAGTGCACAGTGCACACACCTAGTTATTCTTAGATGCGAAAACGCCACTATGGAACCATTATATTCGGGTTACACGAAGAATATATCCGTTTCGCAAAAATATATTTCGAATCTGTGGTCATACTGCTGTGCCACTTCCGACTCAAAAGGTCCCCGGCTTCCAGAGAAACCAGAATCGCGATTAAATAATGATACACCAAATGGAAATGTCCGAGTTTACGGTTAAATCTCATGTATTCCTCACAACACATACCCAGGGCTGACACCAGATTTCGGCTGAATCCAAGAGAGCATAGAAATATGCCAACCTATATCATCGTTAGCGTCACTGTTCTAGCGGTTCATGTCTGCCAATCATCGTTTTCGAGCCAATTCCATTACTCGCGAGTCGCGAATAAAGGTATTGCTAGAATATAACACCATACAAGTGAAAAACAAGGGCATGAGGTAACATTTTGGAGTCGTATAATTGTTCCGGCCCGCCAGCGACCTCAAGGTTTGAATCCGGCCCACGACGCAATTTGAGTTTGACACCCCTGCACTACTCAGTACAGTAAAAAATAAATTAGTGGCGCGGGATCGTAAAAAGCTTGACGAACACTGATCTATGGGGGTGGGGAGTGATATGACCAATACGCTAATCCATCACCAGCATCTGACCGAAATTGTTAACCGTGCCAAATTGAACTTGCCATTATTACAATCGTGTTGGCGTATGCATCTTCAAATACGGTTTAGGGCTTATTCAACTGTTTATGCTGCGGATAGTCATTGGGAGTCACAAAAACTAGCTGTATATAATGCATCATTTTTAAACGGCATATACCTCACCCGTAGTCTGTAATGAGGTAGCTCAATATGCTTAGAATAATTTTTTGGAGCGTGTAATTTTCTCAAAGCTTGTCGCGAATGCTCTTGCATGAATTTAATATGAATAGCAGAACATCGTTAGTCTTCAAGAATTGGCAGTCGCGCTATCTGAAGCTTGTCTGGGTCTTTGCATCCTCATAACACGGCGGATTATCAGATAATCCGATGCAAAGTCTGTACAAATAGTTCCGTTTCGATGGGAAGATTTGTAGCGTACGCATGTGAGACTTCCGAATTCCATTGTCAAGTTTATCTAATGGCTGTTAATACCTCGAGCATTCATATGTAACAATACGCCGTCTGGGCGATGCATCGCGACTGCAAAGTTGCAACAGTATCAAGTTATCCCTTGTCAGACTCGATAAGAAAACTGTTAGACTATAAATGATGATAATAGAGTTACGCTTCTGTTACCATTCAAAATCCACTAGGTTTAACCCAGATTTACTTTCAATTTCATTGCAACGGTCCAACATATGGTCAATCTCCAGAAAGTAACTAAAATTGAACGATATAATTATGCTTATTTCAAGTAACTTTGAAACGAAGTTGAAAGCGGACTGACGACTCCAGCGGGAAGATATAGCCCAAAGCGTACAACACTAGGATCGCATGCTGCCACATAAGCATATAGGTTATACCCAATTCTGGGAGAGCGAGAAAAACGCCCTTCGTACACTGGCTATATACACAGTTATGTGTATCGCATGCGTTATCGCAACTGTGACAACATTTCATTCGCAACAATCATTACTATACATTTAGAGTATTGCATGATATCGAGATGTGGTCAAAGTTGTCAGCGTTGATGCTCATGTCGAAGTGACGACGTAATTTCCCAGTCAGTAAAAATCTCAATTTAAAAGACATGTCAAAAGCACTTCAAGTAGAAGTAAGAAAATTAAGATATGAAAAGAAATGAAGCCAGTTAAAAAAGTAGATTTGGAAAACGGTTCGCATAGTTTTAGCAGTTAATCGGAGTCGGCCATTTCCAAAATTGCAGTCTGCATCTTCAAGACTATGCGTTGATTTAAAACAAATGATGTTTTAGAAGAGCTTCCTCAAAACATGTTTTAAACAGTGTTTTTAAAAAATGTTATTTTACAAATACAAAATTGTATTTTAGTAAATACTTCAGAAAAATCATGTAGCATGAGCCTGAGGACGATCCGCACCACAATATATTCGACGTACACGATATGGAATGGTTCAAAGATATTTTTGGTCCGTTTAAGGCAGGAGCCGGAGCGATTTTCGTGAGAGGGGTCATCTTTACCCAATATTTTCAATTGTCAATGTCACTCCATTGTGACGTCACAATTTAAAGACTCGTGGAGTCATCGCTAAAAAAACACAATAAAAAACATGTTTTAAAAACCGGCCATGCATTAAACTTGTTTGTTTTAAAGTGATTTTTGTTTCAAGTGCAACCTTATTCGCGACTAATAGCGCTACAAAGTACAAATAGGTGGGATTTTCGAAAATATATTGAGTTACTGGGGCTCTTTGGTCTATTTGTCACGAAAATGTTACTCATAAAAGAGATGTAAGCATATCCACGAACTACTTTCTGCTTTACAAATCCTAAGCGTAACAAGTAGTTTTGCCGGATAACGGATGAGCAGAAGTGGAAGTAGTACAAAAATACAACCACTTGAGTACAAATATAGGCAAATCAAACTGAGTTTCGTTATAGGTAGGACTTTATTACTGACCACATCTGCACAATATCCACGCAATACAACGTACAACGTACAACGTACTAACCCAGTATTTGATGGCCCGTGCATGCACGCGATGTGTGGAACCTAATATGCAGATTGCCAAAGCATTTTATGGTCAACAACTCGCAATATATTTTGGAACATTTTTTTCGCTGTAGGCCTCCGCATAAATGAAGTACAGTCAGTTCAATGTCGGAAATGTGTATACATAAAATGACCGAAATATAGTCTGGCTAAATCGTAAGCGGAAGAAAGTTTAATATGGTCTGGGCGTACTCGCAATTGGAGTACATTTGCCGCATTATTGAGCGACATAAAGTCAAGGCCATGTCCTCGCAGACAATTGCGTACACCGTTCGAAGTCAACAAAAAGGTGCCGAAAACTGGTACGTAGATATCGGTTGCTGTAAACTTCGAGCGACTTCCCCTGCGCGTGTCGATGCGGAGCTTAAACTTTACGCATCCGTCTCAACGACAAGACAATCCACGGCAAACACCGTAACGCTATTCAACGGCTATGGATTTGTTACAGTATTTTACCTCATCAAGAAATATACACCTCGGATTATTTGATCAAATGGCGACATTTCCGAATCCGTGCAGCACTCGCGTTTTGCCGATAGGAACAAAGTCACCGCGCCGCAACAGGGGACGGCACTTCCAACCATGGACGTTGGGAGTGGAATAGGGATGAGCCGATGGATTATAGCAATATACGAGGATATCCATCAGGAGACGTAGACATCATAATTAATAGCCGCCTTTATAAGATACAATGTAACTTCCAAAACATAGTATTCTTGGTTGTGCAGGGGTAAAGTCGTGACATTTAAGGTGGGTCATTGTAGCAAAAGATGGACGATATTAGTCAAGAAAATCGTTGCACAACGCAGCCTAGACGGACACAGGCAGCGATTAAGGAGCAAATTCGTCAAAACGCTACGAGGCAGGCATTTCTGGACTTGCAAAACTTGTTGCCAGTTCGATTGCCGTCAGGAAGAAAACTTAACAAGAGAAAGATCTTGGAACTGACAGTGTGTTACATTGATTTTCTGCGGCAGTGCCTGGACGGCACGAAATGCTACGAGGACCGTTTTCGATTCATGTGGAAGTCCGGGTCTGAAGAAGCTGATATATTGGATGCTATTGATCACTTGTCATCGGGAACTTCGGTCGATACTGTTTCCGCTGCTGCGTTGAGAAATAAGGCAAGTACCGCAATTCTGCAAACTCCGTCTTGTCAAGCAATATTTGCAGAAGCAACCATTCCAAGCGGAAAAACTGAAGAAGTCTTCAAAGATCAACACCGAAACACTGTAAACTATTGTAATTTCCACAACCCAACAACAATAAGCGATGATTCTTTGAGAAACATGGTGAAGACTCTTGTGTTCAGTGAAACGCTGCCGGTACTTTCGCATGACTTTGTGACCCATTACTTCGCTCAATTTTCCGACAACAGAGCAGATTCGATGAGCCAAAACGAATACGTCCGTAACTCTGTTTCTGTCGGTATGCCTGATTCGCGGCGTGGCGAGTTTGACTCTGCGTATGAGTCATCTTCTCCGAATTAATGCATTGCACATCCATGGTGTAGTTATGTATTGACATAGGTAGTAAAAAAGAAATACCGACACACTATCACCACTGTCACGGCGTGGTAAATCGCTGTAACGATTTTCATTCCCGGTTTCTTTTGCATAACTGACTTGTAGTTCCTTATCGGGAACAAGTACTTCTATCGTTTGCAAGCTCGTATCAGAAGTAAAGGATATATGCCATTGTTTTCTCTCTGAAGAGTGTGTTTTGTATTCTACTTAAAATTGAATAAAATTTTGGCTATGTTGAATATGTTTGTTTGTCAGCCATTATGTTTGTGAACTGCGGTGATAATTAACGCCATCTCCCGATAGGATCATTTGTGTGATAATGATGATAATGCACATCTATATCAGGGTTGGCAAACTCAATTTTCTCTGGTCAATTTTCTATTTTTCGTTGATGCCGCAGGATGCAAATTAAAAAAATTTCCACTTGCCTAATACGCGGGTCATGTGTTCGAGACCCGTGATCTATATTACGTACAAATATTACGTAATTCAATGCTTGCGCAATTTGGGTGGCGAGGATGCAGTGGAAATTAACCAGCATCCAAGGTTTCACCTTGGCAAGTGTCTGTTCGGACGAAACGAAACAGCGTGATACCAATTCCTTAATTACAAATCAGCTTTACACTTCGACTAACGATCGGGCCTAATTACCTGCAACCAATGATGAACAAGTGGGGCGTATCATCAAAAATCATATTTATGCGTTGAGGTGTGTCTTGTCTTCCGAGGAACCCCTGAACCTGACTCAGCGGACCAATAATATTCCATGGAACAACATGTCAAGAACCACTGTGTTCAAAATCACTGTTGTAACTGCTATAAGTGAACGATCACTTATTCTTAGCATCACACTCTAGCGACGGCCTATGTCTTTTCGCTGTCATCTCACAGAGTTCAAGTCGAGAATATATTTACGCAATCGAGACAACGCGCAACCGCTACACGTTTCAAACCCGCGGCATACCGAACAGCGCGCCGAACAAACATACCCAAAACAGGAACACATAAATTCTCTAAAGGTCACTCCGCGCATTATGCTACAACAGTAAAGCTAAAACACTTAGCAGCCGTTGGCAAAAGAGACGCACAATCGCCATTACTTGACCGCCTGCATCATTAAAAAATTGCCGATCGGAGACGCGACTGACGCGTCCTCCGAGGAGGAGGGCGCTTTCTTGGTCCTGGGCGCCGGGCCGCGCTGGGGACTCCGGCGACGGGGCGGCTGGACGTAGACTTTGGCGGAG
>ATSW01009291.1:0-17450 GCA_000444245.1 Botryllus schlosseri
GTGTTAGTATGCGAACGCGGTTATTGTTGATATTCGAATCGCCGTCTACGCCGGCTCTGCGGTAAACTAATTACCAAAATATTACCTTGGAAGTGATTCCTAGATTTAGCAAACTATTTCGCACTGAATGGAATAGTGTAATAATCGATAGTAGCACGCGGTTGGCCGTGAAATAATTCAGCGCGCAGGTCATTCGGAATATAGGTCGCACGCACTGCTTAATCCTCTTGCAAGCCACGTTTCCGTTTGTGCGGTTATTCAGGGTGACTATTCAACACCACGCGAGAGATGGTTGAAAGTGTGAATCACGACCGCACCCATAAGAACACATGGCGAGTCACCACAGATCCCGTAAGAATACATGGCGCATCACCGCCGCAGCCTATAGCAAAAAAGGCGAGTCACGACCACGAGTTTTCACGGCGAATCACCGCCGCAGCCTATGTCCGAAAGTGCGAATCACGACCGCATCCATAAGAACGCATGGCGCATCACCGCCGAGAGGGGGGTCTAAAAAGGCGCATCACCACCCCCGGTTTTCAGGCGCGTCACCACCCCGCCCATAAGAACCCCTGCAAAAAATTAGCCGTTCGCGACCGATCATATTAACTACTCGCGTGCAGCATAGAGTAATGTATAGAGAGCTTCGCTGATTAAAAGAGCGACTTAATAGGTCTAGCTTTCTCAACTTTTCTTGTCCGACGTGATGCTGTTTACTCTATATAAATCTCGGCCAATTTGGACAAAGAAGTGTATCAGATTTTACTCCATTATCTTTGGCAAATTAGTCGCGAAAAATGAATATACGACACTCATCGTCTTTATTATAAGAAATGTAACGAAATTACGAGACTATAATCAGACGTTTATGAAACGAATGTGACATTAATTCGTACGTCAGTACACCGACCCTCGATTCCGTCCATTCAACTCTCACCCCTGCGATACTGTCAAAACCGATACTATATTCGCAATTCACGTTCTAATCTCTCCGTTGAAAATTCTATCGCAAGTGCCCGCCGCAGTTTTCAAAAGCTGTTGAATGTCAAACGGACGCGCGTCGGTGTCACTGTTCACGGTCTCTGCGGTCAAGTGATCCTCTCTTTCCGGTGGTGAAGGTTTTGGATGGTATGCCGGAGTCGGTCGCAACACCGAATGGTTTTCCGGTAGATCGCTTCTGATACTTGTAAATAGTCCCATGTTTCTGTCAAGGTGAATCTCCGAAATGCTAGCAAGGCGGTGCGAATATGGCGCTGAGAATTTGTTGATGCAATTCCAGTGCGGCGACGGGCCTGAACAATATATATATATATGTAAACCGTGGGCGGGCCACATATGGCCCATGAAAGTGAATTCTAATCTGAATGTATTGACAAATTGTATACGTCATAGAATGATTCCAAGTCTGCCAACCTGAGAAAGATGGTCATGAAACTATACTTGTTCTGTTCGGGTCTACATACATTTGCGAGCAAGCATTTTCGACCATGAACTTTAACAAGACAAAGCTGTGTTCCAATATAACCGATGTTCACATGCACGTCGTGTAGTCTTTACCAAGGGTTTCTACATCCGACATGCAGCCAGAGTTCGAAGAACTTGTTGGCAACTTTGATCGACCACAGATGTCTTATTGACTTCAACAGCTATTGAAGTACGTTAGGTTTATAGATTCATTAAATACTGTTTTCGCTCCCTATGCTAAAAACTTGAAGTTTACATTAAATACGACTTATTCCTTACATAGGGGGATAAATAGGCGAATAATGTATCGATTCTGCAATCCGGCGCGCCAAGTAGGCCTACTTCAATTTCTCATATCAGGCCCGCCGACCGGAGAAGTTTACCCGCCTCAGTGTAAACTATAGTTTGCGTGAAGCACTAGACGGAGGCAGGGTTGTAATGACTCGAGTCACGATTTTCTGATGACTCGACTTGACTCGAGTCGTTTTTTCAAAATGCGGAAATGACTCGACTCGACTCGAGGCAATCTGTGTATTGACTCGACTTGGACTCGAGTCCTTGCGCATGACTCGAACCAAGTCATATGATTCGAGACTCAGATGTCCAAGACCGACATTTCATTGTGATTTCGAAGAATAGTAAAGTAACCACACTATTGGGATTTCTTCTATTGGTACTGGTACTTGAAGATGCGACCAGAAACTGTTAGAAGTGAAGAAAATTGGTATATTTTAAATGCGAACCATTCGATATCACCAAACAGAGTTATAAAAAGTGGGTTCCGCAAGACTTTAACTGGAAACTGAGCAGTCAACACAATGACTTGAACTCAGACTCGAGTCATAATACTATGACTCGGACTTGACCCTCTGCTCGCTGACTTGGACTCGGACTTGACTCGGTGGTGAATTGAAAATGACTCGACTTGACTCGAGTTAAAACTATAAAAGTGAGATTGACTTGTGACTCGGAGCTTTGTGACTTGGTTACAACCCTGGACGGAGGTAACCTATTATACAATAAATCTCACTTGTACAAATCGCATCGATGCGCGGGAGTCCGATTGGATTTGGCAGCCAATTAGGGAGATAGCTCTGTGGTGGCAACTGCCACACTGGTGGTAACGCTGGGTTAGGAACCACTGGAGATGTCTGCAGAAGGTTGTTGCGATATCGTTGTTGCCGCGACGCTGCGGCGTACATCATTTCAACGGCTAATCGAAGACGCCGCTTTGTTTTGTATCTCCTGTGATCGGTATGTAAATCATATAATCCGTTCGCAAGCTAATTGGATTGTATGTTACCTGTTTTGAAACCATATTTTGATCTGCGTTTCTGTCAGTTGTAGAGCGATCGCGAAATCCGATCTTTCCGGGCCCGAGAGATATTTTTGAACGGCGAATCGCTTCTCTAACTCTCGAATCTGAGTGTGGGTGAACGCGGCTCGCGTGCGTTTTTTCTTCTCCTTAGCTCCATTTTGACTCGGCGATATATCCGCGTGAAATTCCGTGTTATGGTCACCTCCGTTCCACTGCTGCGATTCTACGCGAAACGTAATGATAAATATCTTAATTGAATCACGAGCGACCCACAATAACAGTGTCGTAGCCTTCATTAAAATCGGAAAAGATATACTGTAATCGGGACCTAACGGAGTGATTTTGGGGTTCAGGCCGATAGTAGCATTACAGGAATCCAAAATCACATTCCAGTGCAAATCAACTCGTCTGCCAAAAAGTAATGGAAGTCGTGTGACTCGCATATAGACACGAGTGCGACGCTTTTCTGTGGTCATTTGACGCGGAATGGCATGTCGGAAAAGTCAAGCCGGTGGTATACTGTATAAGTACTTGTAATTGAATCGAACTAAAAGCGTCAAAAAGTAAACAGCAACAGACTTGCTTCCCAAGATGCAAACAAACGCGTAGAACCACAGCATATAGTTGATTTACAAACTTTTCATTATGAAATGTACCCCGTTAATTCCTCTACTCCTAAACGCTTGTAGACACAGATATATACCTACACTGTACAGTGACATCGACATATACCTTGGATACCGATGTTCCCCAGGTTTTCAACTGGAACTTGAGACGTCATATAGTGTATTTTTGGAGTTATTTGCGTTCTGAAAAAATTCAACTGCCTCTCCAAATTTTTATCCTGGCTTCGCTCACGTGTACTGATATTCTAGCAACTAAGTTTCTAATAATAATCCACGTGTTCTACAGTGCTACAGTATGAAGGTACATCGATACATCGATATCCCAAATATGTATCCGATCCTGCGAATAGTCCTTGATCGTTTGCGACCAGCGGGATCCGGGACTTGGCTATCAAACTTTTATTAGTAGACGAACACAAGCATACACTCACTCATTACATGGAAGTCATACGAACACGGTGACTTACCAATTGTAGAGTGAGAATGAGCATGGATCTCTTTCCTGACAGGGTGCATAGGAATACGGGTCTTCATTTCGGAAGGTGACCGTAACAGCTCCATATCAATTTTCTTTGACTATATCAGTATATAAAAATTTACGTCTGAAAGAATATATAAATAGGCATCACATTCTCTAAATAGTAGTAAGTAAATTATTTGACTGTCATAAATAGGCAATAGGCATAAATACAAACAGTATCCATATTGGTTTATTATAATTACCTATCTAATATAATGAAGTTCCGAAAGAAGCTTGTTTGATGGCAAATTTGTGGCAACAGTAACCTTAACAAAATCCATTCACACCAAGTTCGAAAAACACGTTCGGAAGGCACACTCTCAGTTTAGGTATCCGACGAAGGTGCACCGCTGCTATAGTTATAGAGCAGTCGAGAACTGCCGTATGTTCTTAAATTTATGGACCGCGAACACTCGAACATGCTGTTTTAACGGTCATGTTGTGTACACTGCCACCCTATAGTTGCTTTAGGAAAGAGCGATTTGATCATACGTCAAATCTTCTTTTTTTAGACAATAAGAATGAAAATAATAATGTACGTCTATAATCGTTTATGTATAATGTGTATTCGTTTATAATAATGCACGTGTAATGGCTGTTACAAAAATGTATATCGTTGAACATCCGCCCCACTCCAGGGCTTATTTAATAGGCGAACACTGAAAATTTGTCAATTGTCATTTGGACGTAAAGTCACGCTCTGTAGTTGCAGGATATCCAGTTCAGGTTAAAAGCATATATCGGAACTAGGGCAAGTTTTTGCAACTTTTGCAACTTTTTTTTACAGCTTCTGGAAGCTTCGTAAATACTCATAATGTATGTAGTATGGTGTTTTAATCTGTTTGGAGGACTTTTATGTTGCAACTTTTTGCAGCTTTTGTCTATAGTTTTCATGCAACTGCTTTCTGCAACTTTTATCAAGTATTGCGCAAAATATGCTATAAAACTATAATAAAGACTAAATTAATGGATTTCAAGTGATAATGCGGCCCACCATAGGCGCCGGACGCAGGTACACTGGGTATGTCGTGTTTACCTAGCAATTTTGTCGGGTATGCGGCATACCCACTATTCCGTTAGTCATGAAACTCCCTGAACTAACTGGTAAATTGTGCGATTCGGAAATAAGCAAAGTATTTTGTTGACGTGCTACTGCTTACGTGAGCAAATTATCAACACATTGATGAAACGCGAGTAATTAGAAGACGCGACGCGACACGACAAGACCGGGAGCTCGATACCAAAGATGTTGATTTCTACACGCGCGAAATGTTGTAATTGTCCTCTCCTGCTCTGTCGAAATATGATATCTGACTCGCCGGCCGGAACCATTACGTCTACTGCGATTGTGATGTCATACTCGATCAAGACTGAGGACGCGGACGAAGTTGATTAAAATACATACATCATACTGGTTGCGAACAGACTCAAGCGGCGTAATTGATTTTGTTTTGCGATCAGAAGATGTGTTGCAGGCTAGAGATATCAAAAGTTTTGACGCATCTGAAATTGGTGTCACTCTACTCAACAGATTCCAGTTAACATACTTGGGCATTTGTGTAAATAGTTATTGTAACTTTAGTTTGTGACGATAGCTAGCCGTCGCCGAAGATGCGTATAGCTTGTTCCAGGGACGGAGTGATTGAAATTGTATAAATGCAACTTCTGCAACTTTTGTTAAAATTAAAAAAATAAATGCAACTTTTTCAGGTTTTTTGTGCAACAAAACTTGCCCTAATCGGGACTCATTGAAATTCGGTCCAAGGCAATAAACGCTATGATTTACTGCAACACATCGAGATACATCCACCACAAATTGTCATAAGAGTTTAAATTCGTAACGAGGCGCAGAGGTTCATTGATGCAACACCGACCGGTGTTGAAGCTACTATAGATCTATCTAGAACAGGGGTCCCCAACACGCGACCCGCGAGATCATATTTTGTGGCTCGCGAACTGATTTGAGATACTTGAAGAACGCTCAGTAAAGCATTTCGAAATATTGAAATTGATTTTAGTTTAATATTATTAATATTGTTGTTGTTATTCAAAATAACCTTTTCTCCTGTGCCCAATATCACTATTCCTCACTAGCTAGGACTTCGGCGACGGTAATAGCATTCCATGGACGAATAATTAGCTGATATGAATGGACATGGGCATATTGCCTTGACGTGCAACGCCCCAGATACTACCGCAAACTTGACGCTTAGAAAACGAATTGGAGTTTCCATATACAAGGTCATGCTTTGCGACGAGATGGTTTTCCAGCAAGTACCATGTCTAGCTAACCCCAATAGCGCTTCTTTAATCCATGGAAAGAGTTGTCAGGTATTATCGTGCGCAGGTCACAGTTCGAAACTGTTTGCCCGTCGCCCATGTTAGAGAACACAGCGTTATAGTGACGTAAAGCTTTAAAAACGCGTTTGCTAAACTGTGTGGCCTATTTTATCTCAATATTGCATTCATGCGGCCCGCGGCCTCTACGAGATTTGAAAAGTGGCCCGCGACCCGTTTTGAGTAAGCTACTCTGATCTGGATTCTGGAAGATATATTTTGAATGTTGCGATTGTATGACGTATATGTGACGTCCCCATGAATCTTCATTAGAANCTGAAAATTGGCGACGCGTAGGCTAACCAATTTTACTGCACCTCTCGATCTTATTCTGGGCCGCCACAATATCAAGGCACTTTCATATACTGTGAAGTGGTCGTTGCGAATCAATATATCGACACGGGGAGAGGAACAACGGATCTAATCTGAAAACACAAAAGTGGATAACACGGAAGTCACTTCTTCAATATATATACCACTCATCAGCTCGTTANAAAACATTGCAAAAGTTTGTTTTGAAAAGGGCCCCCATTCCACGTATGGTGGATGATGCTACACTCTTTAAATTTGATTGTTGACATTTGATACTATTTTCCGAATAGCCCATCACAGCCGATTAGAGGTATAGGCCCTACTTGATTTTTGCGGATAAAGTATAAGTTCTCATGTATAAGTTATTTCAAGATCCTTATTCTTGCAGTCGTATCAAGTGACCAAGGGTTGTCTGAATTGAAAAANAAATAGTGATATTCGGTGATATAATTAATGTAAAATCACAAATTATTTGGTAGCACTCTGTGTTCCATACCACGCATGTACGGTGTCACCTATATAGTATGTGATCGGGATAAATGCAAGTAAATTACACAAAAAGTAAATGGATGAGTCGGTTAAGATGGCAGTGCAACGCTTTGAAATGAAAGCTATTGTTTCACGAAAAAAACACTGTTGTTTTATATTTTCTTCGGTTCAATATTTATTGACCTCAATCTTGATGCATTGCTTTTAGATATTACTCCTCCACAGAAGTGATGGCANACCTACTGCCTGCCCAGAAAAAATATACCGATCGCTAAGAGGTCATAGTTTTGAATGGTGCGCGGCCCGTGAAATGGGTATATTTCTATAGTTGATACGTTCGACCGTTCGTGCTAAGCTGAAGTTGGATATGAGAAGGGACACACCCTCTCCAAGGCATAGCCAATATTCAAATAATNATACCTTGTGATTGTTAAAACTCAGATAACACCATAAGTTTTCCATGCATATATTCAAAGCAATCGAATAATNCGTTAGACGTAATGATGTTCCTCGGAATGCGATGTTGGTCCCGACTTAAGAGATGATGATCATTCCTTTACAATGGTTTGACAATAATATCAGCCGAGCCTTATTCGTCTGCCTGAATCTGAGAAACCAATGCCATCGGAATATGTCTAACAATAGCCTGACTAGTATTTTTAAGTGTACCATCAAACTTGCTAGTGTCAGATCCATTATTGCGGTGATGGTCACACCGTTTTACCAAAACAACAAGATTTACCGGCCGATGAGTAGGATCGAAACGAAGGGGGCCATCGCGGATGCTTAAGGGTACTTGGTTCTGCAAACAACCATAACTCACAAGAAAAGAGCATCATTAAATTCTGGAACGAAAGACGAAAGTATTTGCTTTGACAAGCTATAGTTGGTTGTTGTATTTATGTGATTTCATGTGTCAGAGTATCACTGTTCCAGGTGTTGGCTGTACAGATATTTGAATTTGATACACATCTTATAATACGCAATAAGATTTATCGGATTGCCTCATTGTATACACATGTGAGTCGAGTCTGNACGGTTTGTATGCGTGACTTGTGAGTCGAATCGGCGTAGTTTTTCGAATAGATTTTGCTGGAAAATTTTTATAGCAACCATCATGAAATGAGTTTTAATTTTCTGAATCTACAATATTATTTTGATGCCTCATTCTCTTCCAACACCGAGCGAGAAACGGGTGATGTATTTTGAGCAAAATAGATTAAAATAATATCGCAGAACACCACCTGGCAATTAATTATACTTCCTCCTTTTATTGTACTGAGAGCTACAAATTCCAAATGGCCTTCACTAAAACGTCGCTTTTCTCGCATTATAAATACGAATGCACAGTGCACACCTCGCCGTATGATTCTGAATGGGGCTGACAGACTGACTAAAAAGATTGTCTTTCATGTTGAATAAACAACATTCATATCAGTAGGTCGGTATCGCGCTTTTTCGCAAGGAATTTTTGCTTAAAACACCATCGCAACCATGATAGCTATAATGATCCTGTNCATATGCTGATCACCGTGACCTGATGTCTTATGATGCTTATAATACAATCATCGTCCATAGGCACTTGTAAACACACACTCTCCATTTGGGGATCCAAGACTGCACGCCAGAAAAATGCGTCTAGTGCAAATACTATTAGGTTATAATTCACCTCTCTTTTCAGTTATTGATTGGCAGTCATAAAAATTGGGACCGCTTGTTAATACAGTTGACGTGACTTTAGCACAACACACGACGTCAGTGACACAAATTCACAATTCGAAAATCATTATAGCGCATGTAATTCGACCAGTCATATATCTAATATTATCATAGATCAGGGGTGGGCAACCTGCGGCCGTAAGGAATTTGTGCGGCCGTCGACNCGTATTATTCAATTAGTATGTGTTGGTGGCCGTCGACATGCCAATTGAAACTACAAATTCACTCCCGAATTTTGAGAGATTTCAATTGTTCTTGAAATTTTCTTCATGCTTCGCGCGATTCAATGCGACTTCGTTTTTCGATTTTAATATAGTAGCATTGCAATCTGAGTCGGAATCGGAATCATGTGCTCCTTACGAGAGAAATTTGTTTCTGGTACATTTGAGCGATTCCAATATATTTCCACTATACAGTACCAGTGGTTCTCAAACTGGGGGACGCGCCCCCTTGTGAGGCATGGAAGCTTCTAAAGGGGGCGCGAAGCTTCAGTCAACAGAAAATTTTTTGCGAGTTTCAGGCGATTTACCTCCAATTCAAAAGTAATGCTCTGTGTATAGTCAGAATTTTATATTTGAGAATTCTCTCGTCAACAGTCATAACCATCCATGCCATCAAGCTATCCGTTGGGGTTGCTAGCATTCTGGTTGCATTTTGTGATATGACGATATGGGTGGTGCGATATTTTTCACGTTCATAATGGGGGGCGTGTCGAAAAAAAGTTTTGAGAACCACTTCACTATACTAGGGTTACCATACGTCCTCCTTTAGGAGGATTTGTTCTCCTTTTTGAGGTTTTTGAAAATGTCCTGATGATGGTGACGGAATCCATTTGTGAACCTGAAAAGTTGCGCGACCATACCCGGTTCCAGTTAGCAGTCAAAACATTATCACTCGCGATCACGGTACGTATGATGGGCTGATATGAAAAGTAGAATAGTCCTGAGTTCACCGGAAATGGACATTGACAGTTTAACATATTTTGCGTCCAGTTAGTTCATTACGGCTGTGCCCTGGAATGCGACCGTAGGCTACATAAGTAATCGAAATGCGGGCATGATTAGAAAAAAGGTTGCCCACCTCTGTTATAGATAGAAGAATACCCTGAGCGACTACTGTTTCGCGAAGGCTGCGCTGGGAAGAAGCCAATTCCCAGATTAAGTGGACCCTGCCTGCGTCTATATACGACCGGCCATGTTACATCGATAGTTTTATTCAAATCTATTTTTCTTTGACACGAAAACTGTTGCGGTTTGACATGTCAGGAATATTTTTACCGTAGCATATGATACAGCGTTCAGACATTTTAGTGAAAATTCAGAGTTAGGCCTACTAGCTTTGGACGGGTCTGACTTTGGAATTGTAGAGACTCCCAATCCCAACCGCAAGTTTTTTATTGTCGAAATTAAACCGAAAAATATCCTTTCTTTTTATTTCGCGCTGCATTCACACGCAGTATTTTATTACAGTTCAAACCTAAGGCACCGTATAGTTATACTCTAGACCAGTGCTTTTCAACCTTTTTGAGCTCCATACGCACTTTTTTTTGTCAAATAAATTTCATTCGCACAAACTAATCGAAAATTGTTATACAAAAAGAAGATGAAGATACTTAACAATATTTTGTTCATATGTGCAACAAATTGGCTACTATGTAGCTTACGCTATCAAGTGTCTCATTAAAAAGACATCTTTTTTCGCTCGTTTTGAATTCAACTATTTCATTAAAGCCCTTCTCGGACAAACAAGTTGTTGGGTTTTGTACAAGAACGTCTACTAGTGCTTGGATGGCCAGGTCTTCAAATCTGTTCTGCACTCCTATCCAAAATACAGCATATTTTACGCGAGTGAAAAATGCCTGCTGGCAGAAATTGTTTTTGAGAGCTGACACAAAGGTCCCGGAGGCTCCTGTTTGTCGAAGGGGTGAAAAACCCACATGCTTGTGTTGACGCTTTTGCCTTATGGTTCGTAACATAAGGTGCAAAACGATGAAGAAGAGCAGGCACATTAGAGCTCGCTACCTTATGATACGTTGCATGAATTCTCATGATAAAGCCATATTTTCTACGTGTCTCGCTTATTGGCTAGAGTACCCAACACAGTGATCTTGGATATGTACAAACAATAGCAGGATTTTTTGCAATAAATTCAACAAATAATACATACATATTAACAAAAAGCTCTGGCACCGTGTCGACCCAAAATTATACCCTTTGCGGTCCATACTTTAATACCCCTAGAAGTGGTAAAAATTTGGGTTACAGTAACTTGAAAATGTGAGTCTGTAATGATGATTATTTAGCGAAAGAAAGCAGAAAGTCAATTTGACGTCCTTTTGCCAGCCTGTCGCAGGCTCAGACGGTCTGATATACTGTATGTCTTCCACAAGCTTCCAAACCAGGCTTTTGGTTACATAATAATTAGAGTGGGAAAATATTAATTCACTACGGCTTGTGAAAGCAACGATTAGTGGTGCGTCGTAAGTTAAACAATACGTTTTTACAATTGCGTCGCAACTACAAAAGTTACACTGACCTTAAATTTCCTATTAGGTTTACTTGAATTATACCACGTCAGAAAAATTACCAATTAGTAACGATTTTGATTCGCACTGGATCCGGNTTTTCATTCGCCCCATTCGCACCACCTTCGTCATTCGCACTGCAATTTTTTTCATTCGCACAAGTGCGAACCGTCACACAGGTTGAAAAGCACTGCTCTAGACGATGCCAACACTTGAAAATTTCGAGTTTGAGTTTCATATGAATTCAATTGCATCCTCATCGGTCATACACATATAAGAGGTTAAGAAGGCATTGCACCCAATGTTGCTGGACATCTTAGAGAAACAATTTCGCACTATGATGGATCAAATTTTAATTTGCGGACGCGTCAGGCAGCTCGATCTAAAACAACGCGAGAAGATAGAGGATAGTATCAGTTCAGGATGTCGCATTAGAGCAGTGGTACTCAACCTGGGGTCGGCTGACCCCTAGGGGTTCGCGCAGCATTTTCAGGGGGTAAGGGGAACCTCCAAAGTTACAAAATGGTTAATAACCTATAACTTGTATTTTTTTTATTTAGAGAAATTACGCGGCAGTTACTCTTCATAACTGCTAAATCTTCAGTACAGAATGGGAGAATGACCGTCTGTCAATAGCCTACTAACGCAAACATATATTTCTGTTTATAGATGTGTTGTTGGGGTTCTGGAAAAATTTTGTTTCGAAAAGATCGAATTTTTTTCCTGTGATATGCATAACCGCTATTCCAAAACAACTTCAAGAGCTGCTAGATAGAAATGACAAGGCTGGACACAGGGCTGTAACCAAGTCACAAAGCTCCGAGTCACAAGTCAATCTCAGTTTTATAGTTTTGACTCGAGTCAAGTCGAGTCATTTTCAATTCACCACCGAGTCAAGTCCGAGTCCAAGTCACGGAGTCGAGTCCGAGTCATAGTGTTTTTACTCGAGTCCGAGTCCAAATCATTGGGTTGACTGATCAATTCCGAGGTAATGCCATGTGAAACCCACTTTTTACAGCTTTGCTCGGTGATAGCGATAGCTTTGCATTCATAATATACTGATTTCCTCACTTTTACCAGTTTTTGGTAGCATTTTCAAGTGCCAGTACTGATAGACGATATAACAATTGTGTGATAACTTTACTATTCTTCGAAATTACAATGAAATGCCTGTCTTGGTTGACTTAGTCTCGAGTCATATGACTTGGTCCGAGTCATGTACAATGACTCGAGTACAAGTCGAGTCAATACACAAATTGACTCGAGTCGAGTCGAGTCATTTTTCATTCTTAAGAAAATGACTCGAGTCAAGTCGAGTCATCAAAACATTGCGACAACCCTGACTTCACGGATGAGAAACTTGTGACTCGAAAACAAGTCTCCAATTCAATTTCCAAGTCATTAGATATTCTATCACTCACCACAGCAGTCTCTATCCTCAACCAGACTAGAAATGGGCACATCCTCTTTTATCTAACGCAGTGGTTTAACCTTTTTTGTTTCAGCTCCCTCTTTCAAAAAGTTCCTGGCTCTGGCGCTCCCATAATTTAAGGACGGTAGTAAAAACAACGGGTAATAGTTCCAGTTGGTTTATTCGAGTTGGGACTTCACCATTGGAAATAGCTCGAATCGGGCTCGAGGACTACTCGACTAATTAACTCTAATGATAACACTGGTCTAGAAATTTTGAAGAAGTTTTTGCGCCAAAAATTTTGATGATTGATTCAGGCTAATTTAAGGTTGCTTAATCCAATTCTGTGCTCAGAATTTCTCTATCACGTCAGATTTGTTCCCTATGAATTTTTCTCATAAAGTAATCAAATTTCGGCTTTCGTTATAGTGACATCGCGGTAAGCATACAACAGCAACAGATCAAATATTGGTATTGAAATCATCTATCATGAAACATGGGCTGTTGTAGTACAGAATGAGTGAGTTTTCGGTGAACTTGAATCCAGTGATTCTCTATCTTCGTTCAATTTTCGACCCATAAAATTACACTGATCTACAAATTTCAAAAAAAAAATCGTGCCCTGAAAAAATTAATGATTGATTTAGGCTAATTTTAGGTTGCTAAATCCGATTCTGTCCCCAGAATTTCTCTATCACATCAGATTTTTCAATATGTATTTTCTTTAATTTCCATAAATTATTCAAATTTCGGCTTTCGTTAGTGACATTACGGACAGCGTACAACAGCAACAGATTAAATATTGTTATTGAAATCATCTATAATGCTGAAACCTGGGTTGTTGTAGAACAGTATAACTGAGTTTTCGATGAACTTGAATACAGTGGCTCTCTATCTTTTTTCGATTAGGACCTCTTTTCGACCCATAAATTTATATGTGGATGCAACTATTTTTAGTCGGTAGCAGTTATCATCGTTACATACCACTCTTCGTTTAAAGATTGTGATTAGTAGCCCCGTAACTAATTTAGTTCACTACGTTATCTATCTTTATACATCTGTCCTGCAGATTTAATCAGTCAATGCATTTTGGAACAGCACACTGCTCTTTCGTAAAACGTAAAAGTTTGCAAACAATGAATATTGTCTTGTTGGTATATTATGTAGACAAGAATTGTTCACTCTGGTACTTGACCCAAATATGTCGCCTTTTAAGCTTGTTTTGAAACATCAAAAGAAACAGAATGTCTGCTTTTCCAAAGGAAAAATGCATGTTTATCATGATAACTTGAGAGCATTCATCATCATTAATCTCCGGCTGTACTTATCATGCTAATTCTTCTTATCCAGTTTACATATACTATCACATTTTATCGGAATCGTGGAAAGCTGATTCTGAACTGTTTTTCATTTGGTTTATTGCCATGATGTAAAAGGGCTTCTTTTGCATTGCCTATTATAGACAGCCAGATGCATGGAGATTACTTACTAAAAGCTTAACACGAAACCTGAAGTGAGTGGTAATTCACAATATAATTAAATATGCATCGGTTGTGGGACAGTCGATCCCTCTCGACATATGACATTCTGTGGCCTACACCAAATACCATGTGTTTTATGCTAGAACAGAGCCAGAGATTAGCATTGGTTAATTTCGAGGCTTTTTGTTTGGGTTTTGCATGATTAAACGCAAGCTCTGAATACAGACAGATCTAATTTTTTTGTGGTTTCTGATTTGCCGTAATATTTTACTATGAGCTAAATTTGCTCGAAGTGATCAGCAGCGTTGCTACTCAAGTAGCACAAATAGCGTCTTAAATTTATACTCACTTACAAGTAGAAGTAGTCATTTCTTAGACGTGTCAAAACTACTTCGAGTGCAAGACGAAATGCAGGTATGAGAATTACTAAAAGTCAGCAAATCGATAAGTATATTCTGTCGGGGGGAGGGTGGTCGCATACTTTCAACAGTTAGTCGGAAGTGGATACATACGAAATCGCAAGATGTATCGCCGCAGCTAACGCAAAATGACTATAATAACTCGGGCCATTTAAAGCATTAAAGTCATATTTTTTCTATGCATCAGTAAGTCGTGAAATAAATTTTAACGCCAAAACCGCATCCCTATGAGGTATATTAAGAAAGTTGTGAAGTTATATAAAGTCATATTTTGCTGGTTATGTCATAAATTAGCTTTGCAAGTTATGTAGTAATATGTTTTAGTTATCAAGTCATATCGTTGTATACTTTAAATATAAAGTACCAATTTAAGCGGTGAAGCAATTAAGCACTAAGAAACTTAGGTAGTTACTCGTACAATATTTATGACACCATAGCCAAATCAAGCAAAATAGATGGACCAACTAATCACTTAACAACAGAAACTCGCCTACATATATATAGGCTGTAAATCATGGTTACCTGTGGTGTTTTATCGCTATTACAAGGTATTTGAAAGTCAAAATGTCGATTTGCGGGTAATATGTATGTGGCATTACTTTTGTAAGTTTGGGCGTAAATTAAAATATGGTTTTAGGCCAACATTTGAGTTGATATATTCTATATTATTCTCGAAGGTCGCGACGAAACATTCTTAATTGGCTTGCTGTAGCTTAGCCTATAGTACACAACAAAACAAGTTAACAAATTTGAGTTTTTGAGCGTATGTCTCATAGGTCCCATGGCCGTGTGCCTTTGGACCCACCGGGTGGGGACCGATGACACGTTCGGGCAACAAATTTTGACCGTTTATAAATATTTTCGAAAAGGCGGATATTCATGTAAATGTCCGCGATAGGTAGAGCTTGTATCAAAGTGTTGAGACAGCAAAAGATCCGCTATCCTCGGCTGAAGATTTGAGGGCCAGAGATCATTTTGCAATTTTTGATCCATCGGTACCACATCTCCCCTATTACTATTATGCTGCGTATGTTTTACTCTTTAGTTCCGTGAGCGACGTTGTTCGCATGTAAAAATACACGATTCTCACATAAAGTCATTTTCCGAAAAATGAAGTCATAATATAGATTTTTTAAGGTCATATAAANATGGCCCTAATAATAACACCACCCATGGGTAGAATCTTCCNAAGATATATATTAAGTTACAGTGATTCAGAGGCTATTTCACACGTTTCCTACGNCGATTTAACTCATGATAGTGGTGCAATATTATCCATGAACTACTTTCTANTTTACAAAAACTAAACTGCAAACGTAATTAGTTCATCCATNTTAGTGTATCGGTAGATGTTAAAGTAGTTGTAAAACATTACCACTTTAGTAAGTNCTGCTAGTAGCCAAAATCTACTTGAGTACCTCGAAAAAGTAGNAATATTCNACATATATGATATTTCCAAAACGTTGCGCNATATAGTAATAACGTCAGATTCGTATTCAGCNCCCAAAATTAGGTATAATTNACCCAAAGAAGTTCTGGCGTGTANACCAGTGTAATTGTATGTGCTATAATTGGGATCGCGTACCGAAGCCATCAGGTACGCGCCCATACCATCTGTTCGCTTCACTCCAATGTGAATGTATTCCAAACAAAGCAACCGATATCATACTACGTTTATATAAGATTGCTGGTCACAACAGGAAACAGTATCATCCTTTATGATATGCGGTGAAGAANTATTCTGAAGATTTGATTTTGTAGCCTTCAAATACAAATATGTCTATTTAGTCATTTTGTCCNAAAAGCTTCAGAGCATCTTNAATGNACAAAGGTATCTTATGCTCTCACTCTTGGTACGGTAGCTCTTTCTTTGATTTCGACACGCTGTTCTAAAAATAAGCGCAATTAATTTACGCGAATTTTANTAAACCACTGGATACATGAAGACAGGTTGCAAACATTGTCGGCATATATTTAAAGCCTAATGCGACGAAAGATTTCGAGATTTGACAGATTTTGTCGAATGTTAATTTGCAATGCGAACTCACATGGATACATAGAACTGATGTTCTAACATATCATCATATGTAGGGATGGTGTGAACCTCTGAAAGGTTCAGATTCGTNTGAACGCGAACCTTTTNGAAAGGTTCTGTGTGAACGTGAACCTCATGACGTCACGTGACGTCATATTGCTACTTCCAACCCTACATTTAAGTGAAGTGATAGCCTGTATTAATGTACAGATTGTGCACGATGCCCAGCGACGACTCGGGCAACATAATGCCACGATGCTGAAGTACATTGACGTTTTAAACGTCGCCAAATGTATCAACTGGGACAATCAAATATTATAAGTATCCCATGAAATCAATATCTTCCGTCGCTTTGCCAACAATTTCGACGACGACTTGCAAGGAATACCAGCTTGCGTCTTAACGGTCTAGGGCAGGGGTTCTCAACCTGGGGGGCGCGCCCCCCTTGGGGGGCGCAGGAGGCTCTCAGGGGGGGCGCGAAAAATTTACGAAGTCATTATAGGGGGGGCGCGAGAAATTGACAAAGTCAGTACGTGTCTAAACATGTGTTTCACATCCATTATGAGAAGAAGATTAATGAAGATGAAACTTATTCCATATTCAAGAACGCTTGCAAAATACAAACTCTAGCAACCGCGCTCAACGGAGTATAGGCTGATTTCAACTTCATTTGAGCAAATGTTTGAAATTCTTTTGAGATATAGAGAGCAACTCCCACGTGTAAGTCATTCGTTGCTTCATATCTTTGACAGTAGCCTAAAGCTTGTCGCGCTGGGCAGCTCTTGTTAGTAGCTT
>ATSW01009292.1:0-11480 GCA_000444245.1 Botryllus schlosseri
GATTTACGGTGACCGATTCTTTGTTTATTTATTACAGTTGTGCTCACCGTAAATACTATTTTAATCAAATCCAAATTTTTCGACGGCAATAACTCCGCTTCCACTGGTTGGAATTGAACCAAATTTGGTGAGCATCGTTTCTATAGACAGCCTAGCACTTTCATGGGGTGAACAGAAAATTTTCAATTTTTTTTATTATTTATGTTTATATGATAAATAGAAACTTACTTCTCCTGTAGCAAAGCGGTTACTGGCTGGAATTGAACCAAATTTTGTGTGTAGGCTTAAATCAGGTAACCTAACAATTTTATCAAGTAGCCAGTACGATTTGAGAAAAAAGTCATCTTTGAAGAGCCCTAATGTGCAAGTTGGTGAAATGCCGTAAATCGTTACTCGGTTTCAGTCCTAGTAGCGATATTCAACTCATATCAAAACCAGGGCTTTGGAGCAGCCGTATATTTGGATTGCTCCAGCTCCGGCGCTTTCTTTTGTCATACATTAGCTCCGGCTCCGGGGCCGCATCATTACCACTGCTTCGGCTCCAGCTCTGAAAACTATCGAAGGTGTCTGTCTATATCAGGGGTGGGATACCCGCGGCCTACATGCCATATGTAGCCCGCGAGAAGGTTTTCAGTATAGCCCGCCAGCTAATTTCCTATTATATTATCGAAATTCTGTTCGAAATTGAATCGCTCGGATTGTGAACTTGCAAGGTCAACCAAACTATATTTAGTATGGCCTCAACACTTGGGATGTTGATGACTAAAATTTAACTTCCGACGCATTGCCAGATCTAGGGTCCAGCAGTCACAGTTTTAGTAAATCGTCGTACATTACAATAAACATAATAGTAGTAAAATTTTACTTCAAGTTTCGCGTGTTTAATTGTCACGCGATTTCTTTCTCTATAGCCTACCCCCACCTGAAAATGGGAAAACGCCTGATTTAGCCGATTGAGTCTAACTATATTAGCAGTTACGACAGAAAGTAGATTCGCGTTTGCGCTCGCAGAAAGATCGTCTACGATGAAATGTAGGCACAAAATGATTGTCGTGTATTAGCGGAAATCTTCGCTATCGATATGTCCAGATACCGAATAGTCCTGTCTTGTCCTTGCAAACTGAGCCTAGCGGGCGTATAGAGTCGACCCGCAATATACCCAAGTAATAATAATATTACCTTTAAAATTTTTACGCGCCGGGCGCGGCTAGTGGGCAACACAATCGTTCGTCAATTTCAAGTGGCCCTCGAGCCGAAAAGATTGGCCACCTCTGGTCTACATAAATTACCAATTTACCCGTAGGTTAGTTATCTACATGAATCTAGAGTGTGTTAGCCGTCAATAACATCGGGTGGAGCAACGAAGACATAGGTGCCGCCGCGCCGGCTCGTGACGACATATTGGGATCACATGAACTATACGCCGTCATTTCCCGTACACAGGGAACACGAGCAAAACAATGAATCCTCATGTGCATTAATGATCCCCCATGTACCGCCTTTTCTTCAGATGCCTTTTTCTTTCTGCATTCTCTCGAATGTCATTGAAAAAGTGCTGACTCAGCGTATTTCTAGTTACGAGGTTTGAGTTTTTTCCGTCTACTCCCATTATAGAGAAATTCGCACATCTCCATAATGTACACTTTTCTTGCCTTATAATCTCAGCATGTATGGGCCCTTTGTATTCCCTCGATTTTCCAATAAAAAAGTGCTGACTCAGCGTATTTCTAGTTACGAGGTTTGAGTTTTTCCGTCTACGCCCATCACGTAAAATACTTCACTTGATACCTATTACAACCAATGCTTCGTCGGGATTATTTTTGTGCGCCTGATACATATCACAAAGTCACTCAACGATTTACCAATATTACAGCTACACACTTCACTACTTCCCTATACAAAATAGGTATATCCTGTATTTACAAGTAATTTTTTTAGAACCCAATCTCTAACCTTCAAATTCTGTCATTCTCCGTTGTGTTTCGTACTACTCTTATCGCCATCCATTGCACTGCTCTGTTTCGTCTCCTCGTGTTCCTCATGCGACTTAAGGTACTACGTCGACGACACTTTACATAACTTACCCATGTTACAATCACAGAGCAATCAACCCTATTACCGCCACTACTTCAGTCACGTGTTCTAGGGTAGGTATCAGTTTCGCACCTTCCATAATCACCCTATCGATCAAGGACAATCCTCTTACCTTATATTCACCTTCCATCATCACCAGTTCGTGCAGCCATTGAGTATAGTTGTAGTCAACGAATTCTGTGGCTATCTTCTCCACGGTGGTTCTTGATAGTCGGGGATATTCAGGTACGGATGTTCCCAACCCTGGGTTTTTCTGCCCAGACAGTGGCAATGCGTCAACCGTCGTTGACGTCAAGGTAATGGTCATCAGCTCGACACTACTCATGAATACGTCGTCCTTGTCGTCTCCTGATGAATATAAAATGGACGTTTCGGTACCTACCTTATGGCCGTCGTCCATAATTCGGTAGTACGTTCCGATGCCGCTCCCGTCGTCCTCCGTAAAGTTCTGCAGAGTCTCCGTAGTGGTAACCGGATGCACTCGCGTTTCTGTAGGCGTTTCACCCATGATTTTCGTCATTCCGTCGGTTTGGTTTCGCGCGCAACGAGTTTGCAACCGTTGCTTCCCATGAGTCGCATCAGTTGGTTTGACATTTTCATTTTGTCCTCTTTTTTTAACCATCGATTTCAATCGTTTAAAGGTTTTCGTCAGTTTGAGTTTTACAAAGCATGTCCACGGGTTTAACAACAGTAACCGGTGTAGTCCCTTCCACTTGTCTTTCTTCAAATCTAAGAGGGAGAGTACTTCTCTTCCTTGGGCTTCTTTCAATGCCATCGCCTGGCCCTCCCCCTTCAAATTATAAGGTCCAGATACAAATGGTTTGGTCGAAGGGTCCTTAAGTTCGATGCCGCATCTGTATGCCATGGCTTGTGGGGAGCCGAGGTGGCCCCGCAGGTCCTCGAGTTCGGACGCAAACGGCGCGTAGACGGCTTTCCAGACTTCATCAGAAATAATGGTATTTTCTGGAGTCGTCAGGTCAGGAGGTTTGTACGGGAGTTTGGCCAGCGCTACATATTGCACACAAATATCTTTAAGTTCCGTCATGACGCTTGAGTTAGTGTCTTTATGCAAAACATACGCAGTAACTGGTCCAGTCATGGGCTGGTATGAGCCTCGTGATGATCGGGGTTTTGGTGTTGGTGGAGGGAGGGCGAGGTCCTTCGATGTAGGCCTCTGATCTCGGCGCGTGCCCGCGCCTACCGTCACGCCGACGGACTCCTTTTCCGCCGGGGACCCTATCTCTGGGGTGACGTGCATCTTAAAATCCCCAGACTCCTTGTCGGACATGACTGGGCGTGTATCCGGTTGACCGGCAATAGCTGCTTTGTTTGAACCTTCTGGGAAAGTACTCATAACTGTGGCTGTCGTCATGCATCTATGGGCCGAATCATTACAGTTATTCGGACAAGTACATCCACGAGAGCATTTAGGACCAGTTTTCTCGTGCAGGTCTTTATTTACGCCAGCGGGCATTCCACGCTCGACGTCAGCTGTAGCTGTCGCCATGCATCTATGGGCCGAAATTCTGCAGTTCTTCGGACAAGTGCATCCGCGAGAGCTTTTGGGACCAGTTTTCTCGTGCAGGTCCTTATTTACGCCAGCGGGCATTCCACGCTCGACGTCAGCTGTATTGGTCGCCATGCATCTATGGGCCGGATTTTTACATTTATCCGGACAAGTGCATCCGCGAGAGTTTTTGGGACCAGTTTTCTCGTGCAGGTCCTTATCTACGCCAGCGGGCATTCCACGCTCGACGTCAGCTGTATTGGTCGCCATGCATCTATGGGCCGGATTTTTACATTTATCCGGACAAGTGCATCCGCGAGAGTTTTTGGGACCAGTTTTCTCGTGCAGGTCCTTATCTACGCCAGCGGGCATTCCGCGCTCGACGTCTTTATTAACGGTGTCAGCAGGCATTCCTGTCTCGACACCAACAGTTTTCCATAGGTTCTGGGTGACGTTAGTTGTGATTTTCAACTCGTCGTTCGCNCCAGTGGCGATTTCCATCTTGATACTCGCGCCAGCGGTNATTTTCCGCNTCACGCNATCTTGGTTTGCAGCATCCATCAACCCATCGTCGGTTGCAGTGTAGCTAATACTGCTTCCGACTTCGGTTCCNTTCCNTTGATCGCACGGGTTCTCNTCATGTAGTGTTACTAAAGACAACTCTNCATTTGGGTTAGACGGGGTTTTCAATCGCGTAGNTATGCTTGGTAATTGTTGGACTTGATCAATCCATTTTAAGCCNATAACATTGAGAGAGACTCCTTTCTCGGTCGCAAANGGAACCGGTAGTTCGTCAAAATCAATTGCAACCAAAGAGTCCACGTGGGAGGAGCCCCCTATACCACGTAACTTCATATCTAAGGGTTGCCNTTCCTCCCAGCGGTAATTTCTACGGAAATCCCCAATGATCTTTTCATCATTTACCAGGCCCTGGGGGTTAGATAAAGAAAGGGATCTCATCACCGAAGCCCACTCTGCTTCCCCCGAATTTGTGTTGAAGAAATTCCCCAGTTGGGTTGCCTGCTTGTGGCNGCNAGCATCCCTTAACTTCGTCTGCATGGCGTTTGCCAAAATAACATCGGCATCCGTGTTTCCTGGGCCGTGACGTATTCGTCTCATCGAATTTGCCATCCATTTCAGAAGTGGCATATCTCCAGGATCCATCATAAGCTGAAGCATCTCTTTTTCCGATTGGGGTTTAACGGGTATGGTGATCATCGGGGCTGTGACACTAGCTTGTTGTCGTGGCCGNTGTTGCCCAGACCTTACACCATTATCTTTTGGAGTAGAAGTAAAACGAGGNATATTAGGGTACCCGGNGCTGTTAGATTGGCCCTCATCAGAATATTCGTCAGCAAAATCATCATGGCTGTAGCTGTCTTGGAGTGACGTTNGGTACTTTCTTATCTCTTTAGCCNGACGTCGCATTCGAGAATCGAAGTCGTCACTCTCTGAATTGTCCTCCTCGCTTCGCTGGTCCTCCTGTTCCAGAAATGTCACACGTCTAGATTCGCCATCCGCACTTCCTGCTCTCCTCCGAGAGTNTACCACTGCCCTACGACGGTTCTGGCGGTTTTGCCGTGCCCGATAGCCTCTATACTTGTCCAGAGGGCCCTTTTCAGGATCTGATTCGGCACGGGATTCGTCTCCCTCAACCCTGACAGGGTTCGGTATTTCGCCGGGAACTCCCTTTTTTCTGCTTGGCACGCGCACCGCCGTCCACATGGAAACACGGTGTCGTTCCCTTACGGGAGCCTAACAACGCGGTCGGTCCTGAANTAGGTATCGTAGGGTATACAGCCTTTACCGTATGGCAATCTAAGCCTTTCGNGATTGTCATTGTAGGCATTTGCGTTACGTCTTGTAATGACTGTTCAGCAAGAGGATCGTACGCTGGAGGATCGTAAGCTGGTGAGTTCGGTAGTACAGTCAAAACAGGAGTTGGATTTCTTTCCCTTACAGCTTGCGCATGTGACTTTCCGAGGTCGAACTCTGAAGCAAGAATTTCATTTAGTACCTCGGTAGAGACTTTCCCGCTAACCTTCGAAGTGGCATCGCATACTGC
This sequence comes from Botryllus schlosseri, assembly GCA_000444245.1. Classification (NCBI taxonomy): domain Eukaryota; kingdom Metazoa; phylum Chordata; class Ascidiacea; order Stolidobranchia; family Styelidae; genus Botryllus; species Botryllus schlosseri. Next base: position 5,667 of record ATSW01009292.1, read on the forward strand.
TTTGAGGTCGGCTTGAGCTCGCCTGACTTCTTTCTTGGCCTTTNCCAGCCCCTTCATTGTCTCGGGCAGAGTTGATTTGACTTCTTTTAGTACCTTTGTTTGATCAGCCNNGTCTTTTGCCAGCTGTCTTTCNTGTTGTCTGACGTCTTCATGGCGTTTTTGCGTTGCTNTCAGCAGCTTGATACCCTGCTCGAGCTCGTCAGCCGCCTCTGACAGCTTCTTTTTCTTCTTCCTAAAAAATTTTAGCATTCTTCGCATAATTTATGTAAATTTTGATTGTCTGTATATTAGTTCCGTGTCTTTTACTGGCCAGGGTAAGTACCGTTCTGAGGTAAATTACTCACGGACGTGGTTGTGTTGTCCCCGATCACTCGTCCTTGCGTCGTGGGTACGGAATGTCTTTCGAAGATAACCGGGTCAGTTCTGTTGGTGATTACCACAGCAAATCCGTTATATGGGACAGGTAGTAGTTCGGTCGTTGTAGTGACGTCGTCAGAGAGACCCTCAGGAGTCTTCGTAGGATAGAATACTGGCGCGAGGTGTATGTAGATCGATGCCAATGTTATAAGCAGAGATATAACAGAAGTGACTACCGTCACACGGAGCACAATTCTCACGAGGGTCGTCTTTGACTCATCAAAAGGTCAATGTTTTTACACCGGAAGTATCCCAGTGGTGCCTCCATTTGTGTCTTTATAGTGCAGCTCCATAACGATTGGTATGCGAGTCGTCTACACTTGGTTCGGATCACTTCGCGGCGAAGAATTGACCTTTTATTGCACTGTACTGTCCAGACGACGTCCGTGGATGTTGATTGAAGTAGCAGTAGTTGCAGTAGTGGTATCTTTCAGCATCNGACAATGACCCTTAGGTCCAGAGTTCTAAACTAGCCTTATATAACGTGTAATTAAGGCTTCTTAATACAACCAAATACTCCAATCATTATCATGCAGACAGAATGAGGTATCTAAGCAAAACTCGGTTAATATTGGCATATAGAATATCCATCAATTATAACACAAGATAAAGCTTAAACCTATTCATATTCATGCACGATTAAATGTATTTTTAAATACTCCAAGGTTTGTTTTCGCATATAAACTATGCGACGGCCTTTCCTGCCGAAGTGGTATCTTTCAGGGTTTGTTAACAAATAATTAATGTGACGGCCTTTCCTGCCGAAAAATAGCTCATAGGTTTGTTTACACATATATTGCATGTGACGGCCTGTCCTGCCGTAAAGCTAATACATGACATATCGTTTAACAATACTCAATTACAATAGTCATGCAAGAACTAATGTTTCGATTTCAAGCTGTTATCTCTCTGGGTTCTTTTAGTTATGGTGTATATAAGCTTTTTATACATTCGTATGTACCGTGTCTCACAGACAATAGATCTGATTTACCACGAATCCTAAACTTCTATCCCGCTAGGGTGAAGGGTCCCGACACTAATATAAGGCGTGGTCGGTGTATAACGCCTAATTAAAACCTACAGGCGTAGTACTCGCTTTAATGTTACTGTAGTAACAACCAATTATTCACACAATAAATGTTCACTACCCCATACACATATCTACGACATAAAATGTTAGCGCCATTTTAAAGCAACCTGATGGTATTGATCAAAGATACAGTAAAGGCAGTGCTTGAACAAAATGGCGTCACTATACAATAATACATCAAAGTAACCCTCACATGAAAATACCAATGTCCTGTTATGACTCGTGCGTCTCGTCATCATGCCGCAGATTGATTCATGTCGTTGTTCGTCAAACGCATCCTCTCCGATCTCCATCATAGTATGTCCAGGACATATTTGGCAATCGTACGTTTGGGTACTTTCGGCTCGTGCATCTATTTCGAACCCGATTTCTTCAACTCCCTTGATAATGAAACGATTCTTCTGCGTATCTTTCCTTGATTTTGCAGCCGTCTTGGTCGTCTCCTTTCTTCGTTATCTTTAACGTGAGCTTTGGCGGGCATTGTTCGGCACATTGCAACCTTTGGTTCACTGGTCCTTGCTGAGCAGTGATTTTTAGCGCCGGATTTCTTCTTATCTCTTCTTTTTCACTTCATTTAGCCCTAGATTCTATCGGGGGAGCAGTTTTTCGGGACTGTCGAATAGAAATTTTAGAGTTGGTACCACCAAGTCGTTTTTTAATGCCAATAGAATGTCCAGTTCATCTCGATATTCTCATGCCATTTCATCACTCCACCCAGTCTTATTATGGTCTTATTGAGAGAAAGTCATTAAATTCTCGGCATGTTTTCCAGACGCTCTTCTTGTCATACAAGTTTTAGATACAATCGATGCGCACAGAGAGGACATTAAAACAGACACATATCAGAATATCGCGTCATTTGCTATCGTAACGTTGCCACAATACAATAATTCGCATGCACGTACTGATCATGGTGCCATAAGTGCACTCGTCAGACACATCCATTTCGTGAAACGAATGTGCAAACAAGGCGGGTCTTATTCCAATATCATACTCAATCATCGACACATCAGTTTCGAAAAACGAATGTGTGGACCAGTTCAACCATGGGTTACTTTTCTAAGGTCTTTATATTAGCAGTACTGGCCTGAGGTATTCCTAATGTTATAGGCCTAATAATTCCGGTTATAATATTCATTTTTATTCAAATTCGCATAGCCGGGAAGTTTGACACATTTCGGTTTGTCAAGCATTCTCATTGGGGTCCGAGCCCAAGTCCAATCCAACTACTTCCTCATGGTACACATGACACTGGTCGCGTGCCCATTTCAACTACTTCCTCGTTTTACATTCAACACGAGTTGAGTTTTTGCGTTGTATAACTCATATAGCAGCACTCTTGTAGTTAACCGCTACATATATCATGTGCGGTGACAGTTTCCGGCAGCTTACCGCTGAGCGCAACACTCACTGAACAAATTAACAGCCACTGATAGCGTTCAAAATGAAACAACCTAGTAAAAGCCTAGAAACCTATTGCCCCCCACAAAGGCATTTTTTTATTGTTTTATAATTTTAAAAAAATGATTTCATATTTCATTTATACATTTCAGGATTTAATAATTTATCTTATAATTTTGTTCTGAATAGGTTTTTATTTTTATGATTTTTTTTCTTAGTGGGTATTATGCTATGATACAATACGCATATATATATATTTATATATACAATATATCTCTTCACCCCAGACTTCCCCCCTCTTTTTACAGGGATTGTCAACGGTCACATTCCTTCCAGCATACTTACAACGTGTCAAATGGGAGACGAGGTCTTCCCATAGTTAACCAAAGTATTACCCTGCATAGGAAATGCCGAGAGACGTCCTCATCATTTATTTACATTACTCCATCACGTGAGCACCTGATAGGCTTAATTTTGCCCATTAATATAAACCGTCAGACATTCAAAAAGAAAACACCTCTTACCATTTGGTAAGTGCCAAGCGGTGCCATTTGTATCCATAGAATGAGGGGGGTGCCGAGAGACAGGGATGGGGGAATGTCTTCTACATAGACTTACATTTGCGGTTTAGATATAGTCAATAATAATACATTTCATATCCTTATGAAATTCTTGATGTATTGTGCGTCCGTCACGATCGGGATTTCCAAAAATTTATAATATATATACATATTATATAAGCAGCAATTTAAAACACTTTAATGTCTCATAGTTATATCACTATTATCTCGCGGAGCCGACTGTATCGAGGGCTAAATAAAGAGAGAAAAAATATATATAAGTAAATCGGAAACTCAAATACTATTAATAGATTGTGATAACTAATTACTAGGTCGTGGGCCAGCCGATGTCGCTTGGCGGGCCGGATCCGGCCCGTGGGCCGTAGGTTGCCAACCCTTGAACTACGCAATCGCGTAATATCGCGGAAGGCAAAGCTCTTCCAATTTGACACAACATAGTATCTATTGTATAATTCTTTATGCTACTGAAGTGGTATTAAATTAACCCCAGTTGCTGGTGATATGTAACTTGCAACTGCATAAGGGATTCGTAAATATACACATTTTGCCTTATTTGACACCGTCCAGCGCCCATATACGCTCGATAAGTCATCTCACGTGATACATTAATTCGGTATTTCACGTCAATTTGAACTGCATTCTACGCGGCCAAGGTTTCATGCATGATCAACAGCGTTCACAGGCCAACAGCAACTTCGTGTGCCATCTAAACAGATATACAACTGCCTCTATATAATGTTGTTATTACACACTGTAAAAAATCTGGTAGATTTACTGGGAAATCTCTGTAAATTTTGCAACGAATTACCGGCAGCTGCCAATAACTGTGCATAGCTTGTAATTTTACATTTTGATATGTAATATTACCCCAATTTTTCTCTAAAGTCAAGTTACCAGAATTTCTTCGCAAAATTACTGACAGCTACTCGTTACTGAAGCTTACCAGACTATTGGCAAAATTGATTAGCTTGAAAATCTCTGCAGCCAATGTATACGTGAAACTGAACGTTACTGATACTATGCTCCTAGTGATTTGACCTGATTCAACCTCGTTCGCGAGACTGGGGTCTGCCATACGGAAATTGTTGGCCCTGGTACCAATTTCAGTATAGCACATAGTACAGCATTGCTATTGCATTTACAATCCGCCAATTTGTGTGCTTACGGTCTTACTATGGTCATATCCGATTTCTGTGATCGCATCATGTTTCAATGATCAAGCATACCACCACATCGATGGCGGATGGTCATGCTGAATGCTAATCAGTGAATACTGAACAGTACTGCTGGTTGCTGAACATTTAGGCACTCCAGATTACATCGTTTATATCTTTTTATAAATAGTATCCTTCGAGATATTAAGGAAGCATACCAAACGTATTTGGTATATACGTAGTTTTACAGCAGGTATGAATTTTATGTAATGATCTGCTACGCCAATTCTGCCCCCATTGAATACATTTTTAGCGCGTGTCAGATGTATTACTAACCAACAACCACATATCAAAACAATGGTGCTGGCGTAGCCATATTCTTTGGCCATTGCGAGTTCGCGACTAACGTTCCACGTAATTTAGCCTTTTTTCGCGACAGGCCTTATCAATTGTTTGATCATCAATTCCCAGGCCGACTCAAGGCATCGCAACTTGCTCAATATATCGCAATGAGATACACAAAACCTCGAAAAGTGCGATACATTAATCCGCCGTACGGAAGGCTGTGATCAGCTCCTGGCACCTGTCATTCCTTATTCACCAGGTTCAGCATGCCCCCTAAACGCAAGTATTCATTTCAGAAGGCCTTCGTTGAGTGATTCGGCACAGGCGTTGCAAGCCAAATGTTACCCCGCGATCACCGGATTATATACTGCCGCAAAAGTGAATGATCTCAGAGTCGCCGACAGAGCGGAGGATCTCAAGTCAATCACAGAAAACGACCCTGCCTCAGTATTGAATCGGATATCTGCTAGAAATTTTGGAAGTTCGGCGTAAACAACTATTCAGATATTTACAGACGATCTCGTGGGATACCCTATCCATCTTTTGAAAAATATGTCAAGAACTTTTAGTTGCATTATATAACATTCATAGTCAGGAAACTAGAAAATTTTCGATTTTCCAAACTAAATCAGAATTATAGCCACAATCATTATTATCGCTAAAGAGCAAATTAGATTCAAATTGTAGTTACTTAACAGTTTCACAGTTAGATTAGAACTAGGTTTCCTGAATCCGTGAAAAGTTGGGAATTGAATCATGTTCAGCTCTCATGACATCATAATTCATAAGAAGAAGTATGGCAAATGTCCCCACGGCAAGCTTGGCT